>OW804094.1:151466175-151513856 GCA_942159475.1 Sthenelais limicola | reverse complement strand
CCATTATCACTCCTTTTTCTCTCTCTATCTTTCTCCCTCTCTTTCTCCTTCTCCTTTGTATACTGTCTAGTTCTCCCCTTCCTCCCACCCTCTCCCTTCTCTCTTCCCTCTCTAACTCTAACTCTAACTCTCTGTCCATCTCTCCCGCAACTTCCCCCTCTCTCCCTCTGCCCTATCCGCTCCTTCCTTCCTTATCCCTCCCCACTCTGCCTCTCTCTGCCACTCTCTCCTCTCTCTCTGCCTCTCTCTCTGCCTCTCTCTGCCTCTCTCTCCCTCTCTCTGCCACTCTCTCCTCTCTCTCTGCCTCTCTCTGCCTCTCTCTGCCTGTCTCTCCCTCTCTCTCTTCTCATTCTCTTTTCCCTCTCCCACTCTCTCTCTCCCTCCCTCTCTCTCTCCCCCTCTCTTCCTCTCTCTCTGCCTCTCCCTCCCTCTCTCTGCCTCTCTCTCCCTCCCTCTCTCTGCCTCTCTCTGCCTCTCTCTGCCTCTCTCTGCCTCTCCCTCTCTTCTCATTCTCTTTTCCCTCTCCCACTCTCTCTCCCTCTCTCTCCTCCTCTCTCTCCTCTCCCTCTCTCTCCCCCCTCGCCACTCTCTCTCCCCTTCTCTCTCCCTCCCCCTCTCTCTCTCCCGCTCACACTCTCACTCCTTATCCCTCTCCTACTTCTCCCCCTCCCTTCCCCTCTCTCTTATTGCCTGCTAATCTGCCCACCAATCATACTGATTGCCCATTGTCGCCATTTTAATGACTTCCACAACCTATAACCATAGTCGCCATGGCCGATATTCAAATTGCCACAGATAAGTAAAGCAATAACCCCCAGCCCCCTGCCCCCACCCCCCGCCCCCACTAAGTGTGCCCATTCCATGATGCATGTATGCACTCCACCACAGTGCCTAGATGGTATCATTTAGATATTTCCAATTAACATTATATTATCCACCTCGTTAATCTACTGGTGGTTGCCAGGGGTGGAGCTGGACACATATGTAGTGGGTGACTGACCATTCACTGACCACTCGTCCAGTCCCAAGGTCGTGTGGCCTATAATCAACTAGACAACTCTATAATCAATATTCAATATATTTCCCATGGCAATATACAAACCCAGATATTCCTTTTCACCCGCCTGGTATAGTGAGAAGATTAGGAGAGGACCTGGAAGGAGATTAGGAGGGGAATTTTAGGAGGGAATTGCGAGGAGATTTGGAAAGGAATTGCTTTGGAGGGGAATGGAGAGGAGATTAGGAAAGGAATTGCTTTGGAGGGGAATGGAGAGGAGATTAGGAAAGGAATTGCTTTGGAGGGGAATGGAGAGGAGATTAGGAAAGGAATTGCTTTGGAGGGGAATGGAGAGGAGATTAGGAAAGGAATTGCTTTGGAGGGGAATGGGGAGGAGATTAGGAAAGGAATTGCTTTGGAGGGGAATTGCGAGGAGATTTGGAGAGATATTTTGGAGGGGAATTGAGAAGAGATTATAGAAAAGGAATTTTAGGAGTGGAATTGAGAGGAGATTAAGAGAGGAACTTTAAAAGAGGAATTAAGAGAGATTAGGAGAGGAATTGATAAAATTGATATAATGAAAACATATTTTTTAAAACACAAAAAAATGCCCTTATCAAATATTGGTACTAAAAAATGGGACCCTAAAGGGGCCTTAGTCCCACCCTTCCTTCCATTTGCCCGAGGTGGTTTAGGAGTTGGGGGTAGGGGTATCGGGGGGGGGGGGGAGAGATCGCCAGAGCCCTTGTCCAGCGATGGGTCAGTATGATATATGTAGATTGATAGAGTAGGGGTATGGTCACTTGTGTTGATACAGTGGTCATTTTTCTATACCAGTAAAGCCATCAGACTATCTGTCTGTGCCCGGGGCAGCGGTCAAAGCCGGACAATGGACGGCACGTGTACGCCACCTAGCGGTATAGAGATGAGTACATCTGATAAGCCTATTCATGGATCTGGCAGGTAGAAAGTGTACAGTGGTCATTTATTGAGCTAAAAAATTTGGATTTATTCATCTATTCATTTAGTTTTATTACATTTGAGATCAAAACAATTTAACAGTTACATAAATGGGTCAGATTTTCAGCAAATGAGTTAATTGTTTTTCATTGTTACAGGGCTTCGTTATAGTAGAGCAGCAAGAGGCTCAAAAAGGCTTTATTTTAGAAGTTACCCATACCCAAAGGGTAACAAGACGTGCCATACACCAAATTAATCCTTAGAATGTGTACAATCAGAATATATTAAGAGTACACATTTTTATTTCGGCCGATTCTACTTCAAATTCCTGTTTACTTATAATACAACCGCAGCAGAATATTGATAAATGCAGTCACAATATGACCAACTTTGGCACGATTTTTTTTGTCGTCATCGATTTGAATGCAGCTTTAAAAAGTATATTAACAGAGTCAGATCGCCAGAAAATGTACAATTTACTTTCACCAATCCACTCAAATAACCCAAATTTAAGAGAAAAGTGACGTTCAAAATACAGTTTAAGACAATGAAAAAGACATTGTTAATCAAAACAATGCCAAAATTACTCTGATATACACGTTATTCATAATTCTTCAGTCTAATTTAACAGAAGTTAGCAAATTTGTAGAGCTGCCAAATGTGCATTTTCTGAAAATCTGACCCATTATGCGCCCTCAGATTGTCAATGTCACTAGAGTGTTGGGATTCGCACAGAAGTTCTGCGATATTATGTTTTGTTTGCGACAAGTCTCTACAGTGTGTACGACAGTCTAACATGATTCTACAGGGAAATCGCTAATGTCACTGGTGTCAGAAGTCGCTAAGTGATTTCAGTGAGGATTTGTCGCTAGTGTCCAAATTGCTTATTGTGTTGGTGCTGTTTTAGCAGTTGGAATTAATTGGATTATTTCTTCTTCTTTTTTTTGTTGGGGGGGGGGGGAGGGAGGTTTTGTAATCATAAAACTCTTTGAGGTATATTACTTGATACTCATATTTATATCTCTACCAGAAATATTCTCCTAGAAAAGTATCTCGTAAATCAACTCCTTCACTGCCAGTTGTTAATTCATATATTAAATGTATTACAATTACTAATAAGAGAATATTGCATTAAAAAAAGTCGAAATTCTCATTTTGAAATTGTAGTAAATTAAGTTTTCGAAATAGTACAATTCACGCAAATGCTTTTCTAGGAATATTGATAATTGTTCAAATAGGCTGAACATGATCAAAACTGTGTTTACATATCTGAGTACATTTAGTATTGCATTGAATCAACAAATCTTTTATGTAGAACTGTATTTCGAATCCCAGTTTTGCCTCAAATTTGGTTTTATTTAGCGGATCGACGGTGATGAATTGTACATTGTCAGGCGACTGCACCCACATAAACCAATTACCACTAGTAAGATTATGATTTTCACAACAGGAACTCAGAGGGAGAATTCATATTCAAAATATGTTGGAGAAATTGTGTTCAGATTTCATTCAGAAATAATTGGGCAGGGCAAAAAGCTCTCGCCAAAAGTATAATTCACGCAAAAGCTTTTTTTTTTTTTTTTTGTTTTTACAACAGACTTTATTACTGACACCTGCCATCTGGGCATATACATTTCTAAAAACATGTTCTATCAAGGTATTAAAGGCAAATATAAATCATTTTTTATAAGAATTCTATGTTTTCAACAATATCTTCTGCTAGGCGTCTCCATAGCTTTTCCTCTTCTTTGCTGACACTTTTTTTTAAAGGAATATTGACAATTGCTCAAATATGTCGAACATGATCGGTAGGTACTGTGTATATCTGAGTATATTTGGTATTGCATTGAATACAAAACTGTTATGTTGAATTGTATTGCAAACTCCATTTTTGCCTTGATGAATTGTACATTGTCAGGCGACTGCACCCACACACAACAATTACCACTAGAAAGATTAGGATTTTCACAACAGAATCTCACAGGGAGAATTCATATCTGGCCGAAATTGCGTCCCTTCTACAGTATTGTAATTATATAAATAGTCTAAGCGACTAAAACCAACATGTTAGTTAACTAATTTATGGGTGAAATCGTCAGAAAATGTACAATTCGTCTTCACCAATCGTATCAAATAACGCAAATTTAAGACAAAAATGACTCCCAAAATACAGTTCAACCTAACCAAATAGATTGTTAGAACCAGTGCAATGCCGAATATACTCGAATTTACCTATTATTGACCAAATTGCAGCCTAATTTAGCAGAATTTACTCAATGTGTACAGCTGCCAATTGTACATTTTCTGAAAATATGACCCATGTAATGATCTGATTAAGCGCGCTCTAAACATTGCTACAAAGAGTTCCTATGAATAAACACATTTGACAAATATCATCTTTTGCTAATTTTTCTGTGACACGTCAGTGGAATAAACATGCGATGTATTTCACTCTAGATATATGTCGTTTCATACCAACTGCTCATAATTATGATAATAATGTACCAAGTTTTCCCGCCAAAAGTACACTTGATCGTCTGGGAATATTGACGAGTTGACTTTGAGCTACTTTGTCGGCTGTCAAAACAGCCAACCTGTCAGAAGTGCCCAAAACACAGCAATCACTCCATACTTTACACTTGAAACCACTTATTAAAACATACCCGAGTCTAAGCAGTCTGACCTTTAGCTACCTTTCAAATTCACTGACAATGACTTGGCGAGTATATAAGAAGCGAAAGTCGGTGATGAGACCAGGGGTATCAAAACTTAATAGCCCGTGGGCTATAATCATATATGCTAGAGGTGTCACTCTAAAATGACCACTGGTCACTTTCTGTCCATCCCTCTCCCTGCACCCGCGGGCGTTTAAGAGATTAACAGCTAATCAACACAGAAGCGGAGCGGCATTGTTGGCGTTTTTCTCTACTTGCCAGCCCCAGTGTCAATCATGCATACAGAGGGGACCATGGGCTTTTGTGAATAATATAGCCCGCCCATTCCAAGCGTGCCGCATTGTTAAAATGCACTTCTTTTGGGTATTGAATACAGGAGTTAATATTTTCCTCTAGATTGGATTAGAATTCAATTGCAATCGTCGACCAGGGATAATAAAAAGCTAGATAGGATTAGAATTATGGTGCGGTTGGAGACAACTGGGCCTATTAAATGAGATATTAGGCCCTAGCTTGGGTGACATGATGATAAAGAATTGTAGTTTCATCGCAAAAATATCATCATTTAAAGCTGTATTGTCAGCTATATAATGAGATAATAAGAATATTACCGTCTTTACTCATAAGACTGAAATTATCTATATTTGCTGCTCAGTCCAGGTCCAAACCCTCAGATCAGATAAAAATGGTATGTCAGTGATTGGACCCCTACTTCGCTAATCGGTTTCGGCATAGGTCTTAATGGAATTATAATGGCACTTTGTGGTTTGAGGCTGGCTTACCCTCCAATTGAAGGGACTCTCTCAACTTTGGGCCTAGACTGTACTGTTATACTAGAATGTTTAAGACCAAAGGAAAGCCAGTGAGCAATAGGCCTAATACGTGAAAAGGTTTTCGGTGGACCGCGAAAAAATATATGATAAATCATGTTGTAAAGAATACTTCTAGCAAAAATCTCTAGTTTTGGGGGTTTTTTTTACCTGGGTTTACAATTCCCGTTAACTGAGAGTGCAGCTTTAAATAAACCAGATTGGATTTGAATTAAAGCTGAATTTCCTGTCAAATCTGCCAAATATTATTTTTTCCAATTCATTTATCATTTACCTTTCAGTCAATGATGAATATTTCGAAATACCACATTTGATGAGAATTAAAACTGTTTTCTTGAGCTAAAACTATCAAAAAGGATTTTTTTCCCCGAATTTATTATAATTACCCTTCAGTACTTAAAGATACATGTCAATGTTCCCTGTAATCAAGACGAATATTAGCGTAAGCAGAAGTACAAATCTGGGATACTATATATATATTATGTATATATGTAGTGAATACGGTTTTAAATAGATCCGAGATAATTGGTCTGACCGGGTGTTGGTCTGATTGGGTGCACGCGCCTCAACTGAACGCGCTCCCGGCTCAGAAATGGCCTTTCGGATTCCCGCCTTTTCTTACTTGGACAGAGTTCCAGTAAACCATTATCAAAGGTAACTTAAATCTAGTCAACTCTTTTACCATAATGTGTCTTAGAGTGCTTCCGGATGCTCCGGTAAGACTCCGTGTTGTTTCACTGTGTTACTCCTATGTAAAACCATGTTAACTGTTTGACTCTCAACACCTGCAATGATCGTGTACCATAATTGCCACTTGTCCTCTGAGGCCAATACCTGGTCACCTCTGTTGGGTCCGATAAACACTATCGGACATGGTTTGTGTGGAGAATAAAGCCCGTGATACCTAAAGAGCTGTGTGTCTGGTCTTCTTTCCCTTCGCGAGAATAGATATATCGAACTTGGGTAGTGTGAGACGGAAAAACACTACATATATATATAAAGACTTTTATTCAAGTTGATCAGTACAGTTACATGAAATGGACAGGAGCCTCTGTGAACAGATCTTTCAGGTCCGCCCATCAGATATACCTACTCCAATCTCCAGAATAATAAAATACAAAGCACCACTTCTGGATACATAGTCATCAAGTTAAAGCTAATACAACACCAATTTACAATGAAAACTCACTACAGATATGTATCATAATGAGTAATAATTATCTCGTGTAAAACATTAACTCAATAGACCTTGTTATAATAATAATTGGTTGATAAAACCTGTTTACTGACTTACAGTATTATCTGTATCAAGTTCTGAATGAACAACAAATATTGAAATTTATGTAATTAACATTTAATCCTGGAGAATTAGATACAGATGGTTTGTGACAGAATGGGCCAAAAAATAGAAAATGGCTTCATCCCAAATTAACACCACCTTTAGATTCCAATCTTACACTGAGCACAATTTATATATAATATTACCAGCAAAAAAATAAATAAATAATTAGTTGATTGGGTGTCAGCAAGATAAAAATTCAACTCCCAATTGTGCATCGCTGCTTAGAGATGAAATAATAATGATTTCTAGAGACAATAACACATGTCCATTAGCCCCCAATTATGTACATAAATATTGGTATACAATTGTTCTACAACAGACGTATACCACCAATTCCCGTGTCAATGCCTCATGTTATGCTCAGTATGGCATATACCCTCATAACCGCATATATTCGTGGCTTATATATATTCGCGGGCGGCTACACAAATATATAATTTTGAAGTCATTAAATTTGATACGATACAACCAATTTTCATTATCATAAACATAAACATGTCCAACGTAAAATTAATCCCCGCTGGTGATAATTAATTAATATTCGCGGATTGAAAATGAGATATTTTTGGGTTCCGCGAAAATTACAAGCTTCTTTTTCTCGGCAATCATGTCTACCAGTAGAGCGCGCGCCTTCCACTGAGACACGGCGAATCGCACTAAGCATATGGGTCAGATTTTCAGAAAATGTACAATTCACCTTCACCAATCTTCTCAAATAACCCACATTTCAGACGAAAATCAGGTTCAAAACACAGTCCAACCTAACCAAACAGATTGCTATAATCAATACAATGCCAAATATACTCAAATTTACCTAGTATTGACCAAATTGCAGCAGAATTTACTCAATGTGTACAGCTGCCAATTGTACCTTTTCTGAAAATCGCACTAAGCATAATTCCATTGTTGTCGGTCGCCTAATGGGATGAAACTAATGATGTGGCGATTAAGTAATGAGCTATTGTCTCAGCGACCCGTCGCCATTGTACATCGCTCTGCGCATGGGCGGGAAGAGTAACCAGGTGGAAATTTATAAACACATAATAATAAATGGCCGCCATGTGTTTTTGTTTTGCCATGGTGATGAGGAAGGGGATGACACACGACACCGCAATAAAAGATAATTTCTGGTTCTTATTGTGGGCAAATCTCAATGTTTGATTAGGTGCTTATATATTTACGCCTCCATTTCTGATGTACTGAAGTACATGGGTGAAATCGATCGCCAGAAGATGTACAATTCACCTTCACCAATCTTCTCAAATAAATGAATACAATACAGAATACACTCAGATACACCTCGTATTTATCATTTTTCACTCTTATTTAGCAGAATTTGATGGATGTGTAGAACTGTAGATTTCGATTTTCTGAAAATCTGATCCAAGTATAGCTACAGGTTTACTGTAATTTTGGCGGCAATGAATGGTTTTCTCCAGAATGTATATCACACAGAGCGTCATAATTAACATGGATTTAGTATATGATATGATTAAAGCTCTGCAGTCTAGGCCTAAAGTCGAGAGAGTCCCTTCGAACGGAGGGAAAGCCTCTCGCCTCAAACTGCAAAGTGCCATTATAATTCCATTAAGACCGCAAAATGTCATTATATTCCCATTAATTAGAACGCCGAATCCTACAGTCCAGGGAACTGATTAGCGAAGTAGGCGTCTAATCACTGACATGCCATTTTTATCTGATCTGAGGGTTTGGACCTGGATTGTCTGGAACATACTTGGACGTGGACTGCTCATTTACATTGTTTTTGATGAAAAACATATTTTAATCCAATCTTAGATTTCCCTATACGGGTCAGATCGTCAGAAAATATACAATTCACTTTCACCAATCCTCTAAATTATCGTCAATTTAAGGTGAAAATTAGGTTAAAAATACAGTTCAGTATTACCAAATCCATTATTTAAATCAACACAATACCAAATATACTCTGATATACCTAATATTTCTCATTTTTCAGCTGAATTTCACTGAATTTAATGAATGTGTAGAGCTGTACATTTTCTGACTTATAAACTAATAATGATGAATGAAATAAGTTTGTCTGTTCCATTGCGAACTCTGCCGTTATTAAAGCCTTTATTAACAAGTTTTGGGATGAAAAACGTAATTTACTCCGGTTTGATATTTTCCCTTAAGATACTAACACCGCTAATACTAAATATCTACTTCTAATCCATAAACACTAGAAATTTTCAAGACGGAGGCCCACCGGATTATAGACCCCCAACAAATTTAAGAATTATGCAATCAAAAACTCAACATGGTCAGACGAGAATTTTATAGATTGAAAGACACATATATATCGGAGATGAAATAATGTACAATATAATTAAAGCGCCATGTTCAATTACTTTATTATAGATTACATTAACTGATCATTAGATGTAAACCACTTTCAGTCATTGACGAAAATGGCATTGTTTCCATCCTTAAAATACACTGTAAAATTTGCAAAAGAAGGACGGGGGACCTCCCGCTTGCTGGAAAATCCCTTCTTATTGCAATCTCTGATTGAATTAATGTTTCTTAAATCTTAATTAACTATTGAAATCTGAGAATTCTAAAATCAAAGGTTGAGGTCGGAATCAGATAGTCTGGTCCATATGGCCACATTCAGTCCACCCCTGACTGTGCTATATTGTACATTTAGCAGCAACATTTCCACCTGATGCTGAGAAAACTCATATATGTGTGTATTCAATGCCGGGCCCAGTATGGGGCCCTGTGCCACCCCCACAGATGTACGAGATGTGAGCCAATATACAGGGTAACAGACACAACTGCGATGAACAAGTCGCCAGTGCATTGCACATGCGCAGTCACCACGCGCCCTGTTGGCCTTTTAGTGCTCAACATCAATCCCTGACTCTCAGCGTGGTGCTCCGACTCTGCACGACAACCTCCGACAGCCTCCGACAAACCACTTACCCTCATTACCTTTAATCTAGCGCATCCCAGGTGAGCTTCAAAGGCCCCGCCGCGCCAATACCAGCAATCAGGTGCGTTTTGGTATAACATCCCCCCCGCAGAGAGACAAACGCACATCATGGTTCATTAGGGTTAAAATCAGCCTTATTAAACACCATTTCACAAAGCTGAGTACTTAATCGTAATGTCTATGCGACACGAACTGCGATTCCTTGATGGTGATGATCATCATCGCGCGATCAGGCCATCGCGCGATGAACGATCGCCGATGTTGTTACAGTTAATTATAACTTGATGATAATCGTTGGGGCAGGGCGTAATGACTCAGCTCACAGAATATTAGTGTAGGCCTTTAATTTAGTATGCAAATTGAGTGTGTGATCTCTGTTTTTGCATATCACATTAGCGTTTGTTGATTATGCTAAAGAGAGAAATGATATAATCTGGAGTTTTCACAAGCTTGTTGTTCTGATATCAAAGGGAATGGCAGAGGTACTGATGAGTTTTGTGTCATATTAAAACAAGATCTGAAGAGGAATTAATCTGAATGATAACCTGATTGTGCCTACACTCTGTCCAGCCTCTGTAGAGCGCGGCACCCGCGTACTGGGGTATGTGTCCCTCCTTGAAGTCTCTTTGAAGTCCCAGCTCTTCAGAGGCTGGACAGAGTGTAATAGACACACCCCTCAGGGAAAAAGCACGGCCTTTTATTTAGAAATAAAGTAAGCCAGGTTTGTTCAAGGTCCTTGGTTTTTAATCTAAATATTGGATTGAGAATTAAGTGTATAAATTGGCAATGAGTAGCTAGGTTTCTTATTGAGAACGGTCATTATTTTACTTATCAGGGATCGGTTTGAAGTCGCGTGTGTGCGAGAACCCAGAATTCCTTTATTCAGAAAGATGAACAATATAGACAATAATAAGTATCATTAAAATATCGATCTTTCCTCTGGAAGTTTGAGGGAACTTACTATAATTTCTGGACCATTAAAGTCTCAGTCTTAGTCTGATCTATCTATCTTTTTTTGTGCATTTTATTTTCACCGGGTAAGTACAATTCCCTCAATGAGGGGTTTTCAATTGGTTTCAACTCGGGAAACAACAGAACACCAAAGACAGATTATGATTTAAATATGTCAATCAAAACTGATTCAGTCTAGGTCCAAAGTTGAGAGAGGCCCTTCAAACGAAGGGAAAGCATGACATACCATTCTTATCTGATCTGAAGGTTTGGACCTAGAGTGGATCATTAAAAAATCTTACTGTACAATTAAAGTGAGCTGGCCTGAAAGAATGCAGCTTTTTAGATATATATGCTCATAGCCACATACAGTTTCCTGGGAGTTCACCGAGTAGAAAATAATCAGTTTTATGAACCCCATCAGACTCTATATGATCTATTAGTATATTATTTTATTCCATCATTGTAGCAAGTACACATACACACTAGGGTGATCTAGCAAATTGTACATCCGCAAGCCTCTGAGTAAAACCAGTCTAGGCTCAAGATTGAGAGAGTCCCTTCAAACGAAGGGAAAGCCTCTCGCCTCAAACCGCAAAGTGCCATTATAATTCCATTAAAACTGCAAAATGGCATTACAATCCCATAAAAACGCCAAGTCCTAAGACAGGAAACCGATTAACCCAGTAGGGGTCCAATGACTGACATACCATTCTTATCTGAGGGTTTGGGCCTAGACTGGGTTAGTTTGTCGGCAAAAATCCTCAAAATAATTATAAAAGAAAGGAATCTCCCAAATTTGGCATAATTAGCTTATCAGATCAGCGTCTCTGCTGCATAATAATGAAAACAAGTCCACGCGACGCTAACAGCTCAACGCCTAGCGTCGCGCGCCACCAACCGGCGCATGCGCAAAACACTTCCGTTGTCTAATTGTCGTCTGCTTCGTCACTCGGCGGCCGCCAGCGCCCCCAGGTGTGAATGACGGGAACTGTTCACCCTTCAGCTCAACACTTCCCCTTGACACTTTGACTTTTACCAAGCAATGGCTGAATTTTATGAATGTGATGTGTTTGTCAGGGTGTGAGAGTAGGTTTGATATATAGTTGTACTCGGTTGCTCCTCTTGAGACAGAATTTGAGAGAAACTTTGGCGTCAGGAAACAATTTTGTGAGTTGTGGGCAACTGTTGATACTTGCACTAGGAAGACTTGGAATTGAGAGAAACTTATAGCGTTTCTTGCCATCTACTAATGTGTCTGTAAGTCTAACAATATTTCATGATCTGGTTTATGATTCATAGTGTTTTGTTGTTATTTCTGTGTATTTATTTTGTCTGGGAGATTTCAAGTGGTTGTTATACGTATTGGTGTCCTTTTAAAAACTTCACCATGACATCACAGGCTAAAGAGTTATTGGTAATACATGCAATACTATTGTTGCATATAAAGATAAATACACTTATTAAATAAATATCTATACACCACCAAATCTTAATTTCATGTTTTGATAGCGTAAATGATAAAATATGTGAAAAATAGGGCGTGACTTGTATATACTATAACATGTCTAATCACGATCTTGATAAGATGCCCCCCCCCCCAATTACTTTGAGAGACATATTAAATTAAATGGTTTGGGTTTCTAGTTGGCCCCCGATTAAATATTTTCCATTTGTGTTAAAATTAAGGCTTTATTTTCATGATAATTCCTAGGCTTTTCTAAATTACTTTAATAGACTAGTACGCTCATACTTAATTGTGTTGCTGTTTCAAACTGACATGTGCTAATCCTTAATTTTGGCCCAGTCTGTGCCCAGGTAGCATTCTTGAATTTCTTCATATTATTCTGCATTTATTGAACTTACGAGCTCCCCAAGTTTAGCATTACTAGTACTTTAAAATTTGACTGATGACTGGATTTCCTGACTTTTAGAAAACCTTTATTGGAATAGCCATTATATACTGTGTGCGAAAACTTGAATTGTTTTTATTTCAATCGGAGATGTCGAAGTAACATCACCGATATATTTGGGGAGAAGAAACAACTTTGATAATATCTTCACACAGCTATCAGACAAATTTAGTAATTTACTGTCAATTTGCATTTATTAAATAATGTCTCTCAGTATTACTTAATGCAGAAACTATATCTCTCAGCCCTGGTTAGGCTATCTGGTCCAATGAAGAAGTCAAGTCAATAGCTTATGGTATATGAAGTGTATTCGGTCCGACCATAATGGCATGAGCAATTTGGGGAGAACAAAACTGGCGAAAATCATAAGATAAATGCATATATTTTCCTAGAAAACTAAAACGAAGAAAGATGCCGATGTAATTGCCTTTAAACATGGGAAAGTTAGTTGGCCAATACCAGCAGCTCCTTCATGAACAGTCTTTAAACTCCTCCCTCTCTCCACCTCCCCACGCCCGCCCAAACATACAACACACATGCCAGAGAAACTTGTTGAGATCTTGAGATATCATTTGCCAGCCCCTTGTCCCCCCACCTCACTCCCAAACTCACACAAAGTCTGAGTGAGTGCAATGTAAAGCCAGCCACAACAACGCCGTCACTCACAGCTCACACCAACAGTCACTCACCCAACGCGACTCACCACTGACGAGTGATCGACAGGCGCTAGCCCCGCCCACCAGCGTTCGCCGCTCTGCCATTGGCCAATGAGCGAGCGAGAGAAACAATTTGGCTGTTCCGCGAGGCGCGACCAAGGGTGGCAGCTGCCCTCAGGTTCGCGCACTCGTATAAAGTGAGACGAAGGGCTTGCAATTTCAACAGGTGTGCCACAATCACTGTACAGGCAAGATGACAGTGTAACTTAACTTGCTTTTGCTCGACCAAAACACAACCACCTTGATAACTTTTATACGTGACCTTGTTGTCAGTGGCCTTCAAAGCAGACGACATTTTCATTTTTGTGTGGATCGTAACTACGGGACTTACTACTGCAGCAACTGGTTCATTTAGACATTTGCATACTGGTGCAGGCCCTTGTAGATTATTATACAGACAGACAGTGTTTCACTCGCGTCCATTCTGCAACAGTTGTCCGCGCTGTTCGGACCGGACCTTCCTCCCATCCACAGAACGTGTGAGGATTTGGTCTTAATCTTCTTCTTCTTCTTGTCTCATTTGACAGGAATGACACCGACCAATCTCTTCCTCTTCTTGTAAGGAGGAGAAACATATATACATTACACTTTATATCATTACTCCCTTGGACTTACTGAACCTTCTTCTAAATTTCTGTGTGACTTTTGCGCGCAGACTTTACAACCCACTGGAAAGATGACTCTACCGGAGGAAAGCAGCCCCATCACGGACACACGGTCGGAAGGCTTCCAGGATCAGGACGATCAGGAGAGCCGCCATCACTGGGATATCAACGATAATAATCTGCCTTTGGTGAGTCTTTCTCTCCACTCTTTTACTCTTAATTATTTCTTCTATTTTTGTATATTGTGAGTTACTGCAAAATGCCATTATATAGCCCCATTAAGGCCATGCTGGAAAGCCACCCACCTGCGCAGTAGGCGTCCAATCATATCATCCTTGTCTGATCTGAGAGGCTCTTAGCCTATATTGACAAGGAAGGAAATTTTTTTCTATTGAGAGTCTAATTTTGAGTGCGATTGTATGTATACAGCACCGAGGTTGAAGCATTAGAAATGATTATTATTTCTTCAATTGCATTTTGTGAGTTGGTCAAGGAGGGATTTTAAATTTATTCATTGAGAATTTAATTCCTGATCGCTCCGAGGTTGAATTATAATTAGAAATGACCTTCACATAATTCAGAAAACTTTAATTCAACCAGATTGGACCATTTGCAATTGGAGTATATATATAATATATGTATAGTTACATATAATATTCTATTTATATTGGATGTGTATGACTATAAATGAGCTCCAAGCTCCAATCTTTTTTCATTTACAAAACTTAAAATTCATTGGCAATTCAACACTGAGCAGAAAAACTTACTGTATCAACTGTTGCACTCCATTTAGACCATCATCCGAATCAAGGACTACCACATGTGGTAGAATTTATCTCCGCTGCTATCTCTCCCACTAAATACAGCAGCAGCCTATTTCCATGGCACAACCTCGCCCCTGCTATTACTCATGAATATCATCTCCGGCACAATAAGATTTATATGGAGATTCTTGTCATGTATTTGATGAGATATGTTCATGTTATTTAGAATTCATGTATTCATTGCTACTACTCGGGGAAAGAGGTATTTCTATCAGTCGCGTGCCCCCCCCCCCCCCCCCCCTGAAGCTACATTTATTATCCCCGATTTTAATAAGGGACATATGGCGCCAACATAAATACTGAATGCCAAAGCAATAACTCTGCAAGTTTATTATCTTCTCCGTACTGTTGTTGCTGCTGCTGATACCATATTTTTATCTTTGTTGCTTTTCATTCAGTTCTTGTTGTATGTATGCCCCAGTGGTATACTGTTACACAGTCTAGGCCCAAAGTTGAGAGAGTCCCTTCAAACGAAGGGAAAGACTCTTGCCTCAAACCGCAAAGTGCCATTGTAATTCAATTAAGACCGCAAAATGTCATATTCCCATTAAAGTCCTATGCTAGAAACCGATTAGCGAAGTAGGCCATTTTTATCTAATCTGGGGGTTTGGACCTAGAGTGTACAATGCAAAGCAACAGGTTCCCTTTTTAAAGTTTTGAATTATTTTTTTTTTGAATGAGGGAGAGAGAAGCATGTTAGTGTTAGAATGTGGAGCAACAAGTGGGTTAGAGGTTTGAGGGAGGTTGGGAGGAGGAGAAGGGATCTAAGGGTCAGTGTTTGCCGGGAGCTCTGGTCGACACTCGCCGATTAGACTGCTCCAGGAGGCTCGGTCTCGGCCATCTAACTCACGGGCGGACTTCACTCGGACTCTCTCCGTCCCTCTCATCGCTCCCTGACTGTCTGTTGTATCTCTCTGTCTTCCCACTATCTCTGTCTCTGTTTTTTTCTCAATATCAATCATACTTTTTGCTCCTCCCCCCCCCTTTCCTCATGCTCTCTCCCATTCTCTCTCTCCTTTCCTATAATTTTCTCCTCTTCTTTTTCACATGTTCCCTCCGACATAACATTTTTTTTTTCAAATTGAATCTTCCTCCGATATGTTGAACTTGGTACACTGCTGTCTGTATACAAGTCCATGAACCAGGCAACTTGTTGTTGACATTTGGAAAGTCCTAAAATTTGTATCATCTTTGACCTCCAACCGATATATTATTAGACCTTTCGGAAATTATCTCCGCCGCTGTATCAGTTCTCTTTCTCTTCAGAGGTCATTGGCTTAATATCCACCTTCATGGGTATGGAGGGGGAGTAGGTGAAAAAGGGAGAGAAAGGATAGAGAGAGAGGGAGAGAGAGAGAGAGGGAGAGAGAGAGAGAGAGAGGGAGAGAGAGAGAGAGGGAGAGAGAGAGAGGGGAGAGAGGGACAGAGAGAGAGGGACAGAGAGAGAGAGAGGGAGAGAGGAAGAGAGGGAGAGGGAGAGAGAGAGGGACAGAGAGAGAGTGAGAGACAGAGAGAAGGAGGGACAGAGAGGGAGGAAGGGACAGAGAGAGACAGAAGGAACTTAACAAAATAGAAAAGGTTAGAGAGGAGAGGATGAGAGATATAAAGGGGAAAAACAGAGGGAACGATAGCTAGCTAGACAGATAAATATATAGATAGATAAGAGTGTAAGTCAGAGCGGAGAGAAGAGAAGCCAATAGGTATACATACAAGAGTACAACAACAGTTTATAATATCACTTTCCACTCTTTAACATTTCGCCTGGCCGTGCCACCCGTGGTACCAGCTCCCCCCTTGGTCTCACTTACTTATCACCTGCATGCAGGGCTGGGGGGAGAGGGGTCGCGTACCACACCACCCAGGCCTATATAATCAAGATGCAATCTTAAACCCTATACTCATATGTAGCACAAATGGTATGATTTACTCCCCTCGGTGGCTGGTCGTTCACCCTTTACTAAATGCAGCTTTTACATATAATATGCTGCACTCGTGGGAAATGCAGCTTTCTGAAAGGTGGTGGTGCATTTATTGTACCAAGCTCAGAATTGATTTTTGAGGAAAGCAAATTTTGTCACCCAATCTTGTTTCATTCTGAATTTTAATCTCAAATCTTAACAGGATTCAGTAGCAATTTTCTCATATTATATACATATATGGCAGAACGATTGGGAATTCCCCTTGACATATATATATGCTTCAATCCTATCTGACCTCTATATTTCACTCTGTACGATCTGACCCAACACATTCCCATAAAGTGTCCACATACATTAATCAGTCAGGTTCAGAAGGCAGTTTTGGACCCCTAAGTTTTAGGGGTCATTAACACTTTTAGCCTTAGTCTTAGCCTTGTGGTTAAGCTTATCGCTGGATGTGGAATCGAGGAATGTGGCCGTCTGGACCTAACTGTAATACTGGAAATGTTGCACTATAAATGCATTGAGCATAGACATAGTGAGCCCAGCTCCTGGTCGGGCCTCTCCCCCCACACTCTCCCATCCCCTCCTCCGCCGACGGCCATCATTATAAGATAGCAACAGTTGTTATTATGCATAACAGCGGTTATTCTGCATAACAAGGACCTAATGAGGCGCGTAATACCATACATGGAAGCCCTGACAAATGCCATTGGTCACGGAGACCGATTACACCTCTTATTCCTGCATGGGACAGCTACTAATAGAAACTGTAGCCTTGATAAATGGCCTCACTAGTGAATTCAGACGCATTAGGTGCATATAAATTGATTCCTTATTGTCGAATTGTTAATTGATTCCCTTGGGAGTGAGCGACAAGGGGTAATTTAGTTGATTTGATTGAATAAGGTTTTAAAATTTTGTGTCCAATTCCACATTCACTTTAACTGAATTACTCCCTCTGTCAGTCTGTTTAAAATAAATTAGTTGTTTTGTTGAAATAATTAGACATGAGATGTGATATATATATATATAGGGGTTAATTGGATTAAATGTTTCTGTCGCATATAAACATATGAATATATGTGTGTGTAAGTACATGGTGCATGTATAGTGGTATGTATGACCGTAGCGGGTATGGGAAGATCGGCCGATGATCCTCCCATCATTTCCTCGGCCTGCCTTCACTGTCTTGTCCGGTCTGACTCCCGGCGTATCTCCCGGTCTCCTCGGCCGATGGTCATCTCACCTACCTCCCGTCCATCCATCCATCCATCCATCCGCTGGGCATCCTCTCTATAAGGGTCAGATTTTCAGAAAATGTACAATTCACCTTCACCAATTCTCTCAAATAACCCAAATTTCAGACGAAAATAAAGTTCAAAATACAGTTCAACCTAACCAAACAGATTGCTAGAATCAATGCAATGCCGAATATACTCGAGTATTGACCAAATTGCAGCCTAATTTAGCAGAATTTACTCAATGTGTACAGCTGCCAATTGTACATTTTCTGAAAATCTGACCCATACCCACCTTCTCTTCCTCACCTCTGACCACCACCCCATCCCACCACCCCACCACCCCACCACCCCACCACCACCCGCTTTCCTCGCCCATCGCCACCTCCTCCCTCGACCTTTCCGCCCCAGCGACGATCACCGCTACCCGGTCGATGCAAAGAGTCGCCACGGTCGCTTTGCTCTCGCCGAGCCCTAATAGCTTGTTTCTGCTAAAAAAGTGGCCTTTTAAATCTTTTACCCGCTGCTCAATTTACCATGGCTGGTATACGCCACACCTGAGTACGTTTTCTCCCAGCGGAGAAGGTGCAACGCCCGGTATAGTGGCCCCAATGGTCACGTTCGCCCAACAAAGAAAGCCAACTAAGATGTTATAGACAAAAATTGATTGCACCCACCTTCAAAGCACCGAAATAGAGATGTATCTTTCTCGTAGCACCTGCCCATGGTGGGGGTTTTTGAGAATTTATCAAAATTAGCAAAGCTTCAGTTGCCAAATTCCACAAGAGCTGAACTGAACTTGAGGAGACATATTCAATGATATTATATGGGTCAGATTTTCAGAAAATGTACAATTGGCAGCTCTACACATTTAGGAAATTCTCCTAAATTAAGCTGAAAAATGAAGAATACCGGGTATATCTGAGTATATTTGGTATCGCATTGATATAAAGTATCAGTTCTGTTATGTTAAACTGCATTTTGAAGCTGATTTCTGTCTTAAATGTGGGTTATTTGAGAGGATTGGTGAAGGCGAATTGTACATTTTCTTAAAATCTCACCCACATATTCATATCCATTTTTATGGGCCTGGTAGAACGCCTGATGGGGTTACCAATGAATGAAGAAGATGCACCTTAAAATCTATGTCTAGTTTTTCAACTGCTATGTCTTTGATAGAATCGTCTCGCAGAAACTTTTGCACCTGTTGGGGTTTTTTTTGTCCCCTGTCTAGGGAGCTGCTGATACCTTGTTCTGTGTACTTAGACACCTAGCCAGACCTTGTATATTTCATCTTCATTTTGTAAAAAAAAAAAAAATATGAAATAAAATAAAATAAAAAGGTCCTAAGTGAATTCATGTAGAGATAGTGGTCAGTATTTTACTGGACATTATGTATAATTTGCCTTCAGGACGATTGGCCAAATCCATTTTATTTATGATTTATTTATTACTATACCACAAACTCGTGTATTTTAATATGAAATGATTAAATGGAACTTGATTACACAAACCGAAACAAATTAAAAATGATGGCAATTATAGTTGTTATCATTTAACATTAGAGGAAAGAATGCAAGAATGCATATTATTTCATAAGTCATTCCTAGAGGTGCGTTTATCAATAAGGGGACCATTTACTATCTATAGAAGCAATGCTGACAGTATAAAAATGCTCCCGAGATTGGTCAACTCTAAATGCCTATGGTACGATAACAGCAATAATATCAATAACAACAAGGCTAGCACCACGCAAACACAAACACTTTATGCATACAGATATGCACAGCAGAGAATGTCTATATTGGTCGGTGCTTAAGAAAATGTACAATCGCCTTCTCTACACATTTATAGCAAATTGCGCTATTAAAATTAGGCCTAAAATTGGTAAACACTGAGTATATATTTGGTATTGTGTTGTGTTATATAAACCTCCTTGTGTTATATATTTTTTAAAAAATCTATTCGGTTAAATGTTCTGTATTTTGAACCTGAATTGTGGTCTAACAGGATTGGTGAATCACAATCTATAGGCTCAGGTCTGAGAGAGTCCCTCCAAACTGAGGGAAAAGCCTTGTATTGCTTTAAACTGCTAAATTCCATTATATAACCCCATTAGGCCACGCAGGAAAGCCACCCACTAGCGCAGTAGGCGTCCAATCATATCATCCTTGTCTGATCTGAGAGGCTCTAAGTCTATTATAGACCGTATTGGGGCGAATTGTCCATTTTTTGACGCGCTGCCCCATACACCACAAGCCAAGGCATAAAAGCGCCGCCAAAGCTCTAACTTCAAACCACGCATGCGCCTGGCTGCCCCCGCCTGGATAATCTGCCAAGGGGTACTGCTTCCTCCCAGGTTGGGCCTGTATTCAGGGGATCTAAACTTTCCAGGCGATTTGGCGCTAGGACGGAGGACAAGGGTCGGCTCCCATGGACACGGAGGCTTGACCCTGCTGACCCCTACATGCCCCCTGTACACAACACCGCCTAGCGGCTATTGTAAGAATAACTCATCTGATCTTTTAGCTTGAGCAAACGCAGGGCGCAGTGGTTCTGTCCTGTTGCCATTTCTCAGGTTTTGTACACTGTTAGGAATGAGGGTTTTGTTTATATATTGAGAAGGGCTTGTTCAGTGCGAAGTATCAATTTACAGTCAGGTCCAGAAGGCAGTTTTGGACCCCTAAGTTTTAGGGGTCATTAACACTTAGTCTAAGCCTTGTGGTTAAGCCTATCGCTGGATGTGGAATTGAGGAATGTAGCCTTCTGGACAGGACTGTACTGAGAAGGGTTTGTTCAGTGTGAGGTATCAATTTGGGTCATTCTCTAGCTATATTTTCCTCTTTCTTTCCTTCTCTCTTCCTAGCTTACTCTCTCTCTCTTTCCGAAAGATTCCCCATATAAAGCCTCTCAGACAAATCATCCACCCTCACATGTTCATAAGATATCTTAGACGTGTCAGATTATTTAACCAAACTTTAGTAATTTAACCCATGGCTCTGACGACATTGGGGGGATTGTTTTTAGAGTGAACCCAGTATATGAGAGAAAGGCCACAGTGGAAGAATGCGAGAAAGGGCGATGTATGTGTAGAAGGGTTGGGAGAGTTGTACCCAGGCTGCTGCATTGTGTTGGTTTGGCTAGAGACTGGACTCAGCGTTCCGCGCGCGTCCACTGTGATCCGAACGTCCTCGTTCTGTACCAGTTGAACTTTCCACAACGCTCTCAGAGACAAAAACTACATTTTTCTCCGGACATTTGCCCCCAAACGATCACATCAATGGATCTTTGGCCAAGGGCATGTATACACATATATATGTCCATTCGCAAAAATATTCACACAAAAAATGGACAGCTAGCTAGCGACGAAAGACAGGGTATATAGGGAAAAAAGGACAATAGGTAATTTCCTGTTCTGGTATATGAATAGAAATCTAGTACAAGGATCCATATGCATATAAGATTGATGTATTTATTTTCTTTTACACAATAAGACTGGAAATATAAAAAAGGCATAGGTCGTAAATATGACCCAACCTTGCTCTTGTGTGTATGACAAATGGTACATATTCTAACAATATAGTTGTATCGGCGATGGGAGGAGTGGTCGCGATGTTTCATGAACTTATATGAATTTCCCGCAGGCGATGTTAATATGAAATACGTAATTGAATAACACAAATATATGCTTTAATAATGTATTGCTGCCTGCTCCCTAGCTCTTTTTAATTTTGAAATTAATACCATTTATAATTATACAGGATTGTACACCAATAATTTGACTATTCAATCTAATAATAGCCTAGTAACGCGATATCATGAGAACTTTATTGAATAGTAATTTTCTGGTATATCTTTCCATGAAATGGCAATATGATTGCAAACATTATTCTATAACAAAATTTGTTTTATATTCATATTTAATTGATTTCCCAGCATAGGACTAGGCGTTCTAATGGGATTACAATGACAATTTGGCGTCTTAATGGAATTATAATAGCACTTTGCGGTTTGAGCCGACAAGAGGCTTTTCCCTCCCTCCGTTTGAAGGGGCTCTCTCATCTTTGCACCTAGACTGATATAATTATCATATTATTAACCAAACACTCACTCCTATTGCAGATAGAGGAGCACGACGACTGGCAGGACTGGCCCAACGGTCACATCAGGTTCGTCTACCCGGGAGAGCTGGAGGACGCGCGCCGGCACTCCAGTGGCTGGGCCATGCGTAACACCAACAACCATAATGTCAATATCCTCAAGAAGTCATGTCTAGGTGTGCTCCTATGTAACCTGAACTGTAAGCCCGAGACGGGCGATCAGATACACCTCAGACCCGCTATATGCGACAAGGCGAGGAAAAAACAATTAGGTAAGTTTTGTTTACTGTTTAATTTTGATGAGTACTGATGGTTATGTGTATATGTTATTATAAGCTCCCGCGGACATACACACTGTATACATATAGACTCTATATGTATGTAGACATAATAATATACGTTCATACATTCATACATATAAACATACATACATATACATATATACATATACATACTTACATACATACAAACATATATTAATATACATAAATACATGCATGCATACACATATACATATACATACATACATACAATTACACAGATACATGCATACATACATTTATACATACATATATTAATGTTCAAACATATATAGCGAGAGAGAAAAAATAGTTGGGGTTTTTATTAGCTTTCAGTTCATGTGGAATGAGGTCTCATAATATTATATACGGTAGGCCTATATTAATATACAATTCCATACTTACAATAGTGCGAGATTTGGCTTTCATGGAATGAGATATTAGACAGCTGATTCCCACTCACAACACAAATACACAAACACCCACTTAAAACTTGACTCACTTACAGAGTCATACAAGTGAAAAAACCACTCACAGAAACATGAAACTTTTATGGCGAGATTCTTGGTAAAACATGCTCAGAATCTGAGAACAGCAGATGCCAAATACACACACCCAATTCCCTCAAGTAGGAAACAAAATCGCTATAATAGTTACAAAATTTCACTGTTTCCGCGTATTAACAATAAGCATAGGAATTAGGCACAACAACTACATCCTTTCCAGTCCAAACCACACCACAATACCGCCATTGTTAAGCGACGGAAAATGGCGAATTCTCTCACGAAGACTTGACGTCATTTGTCGAGCGAAAACAATAGTTGAGCGTCTCTGTTTTATACGTTTATTCGCCGAGGAAAATTATCATAACTCCATGGATCTTTTGAAAGATATTCATGCTGGGGTTTTATGTTTTGATCAGGATGTGTTTTCGCTAAGGGTGGTTTGTTAATGGTTTGTTAGGTGCCATGAATAACGTACATGTAATGGTAAATATAGCTGTGTGGGTATATATATATAGGGGTCAGCTCTTTAGAAAATGTACAATTGCCAGCTCTACACATTGAGTAAATTCTGCTAAATTAGGCTCCAATTTGGTCAATACTAGGTAAATTCAAGTATATTCATCATTGGATTGATTCTAGCGATCTGTTTGGTTAGGTTAAACCCAATTTTGAGAGTCATTTTCGTCTTAAATTTGGGTTATTTGATAGGATTGGTGAAGACGAATTGTACAATTTCTGACGATTTCACCCGTATATATATGTGTGTGGTACAGACGACACAAAGAGAACAGATGTCTAACGGACGGGCTTTAAGCGTAGATACTCCAATCTACATGCATGCCATTCCATGGTCGCTAGGCTGGACTAGAGTTACCTTTATCTTACCATGCCTTTCACTAGTCCACTGGTCATTCAATTTACACTGACCACTTGGTACATAACAACAATTGGACATTCACTATTGCGAGGGTCAGATTTTCAGAAAATGTACAATTGGCAGCTCTACACATTTCGGAAATTCTGCTAAATTTAGCTGAAAAATGAAGAATACCGGGTACATCTGAGTATATCTGGTATCGCATTGATTTAAAGTATCAGTTCTGTTATGTTAAACTGCATTTTGAAGCTCATTTTTCTTCTTAAATTTGGATTGTTTGAGAGAATTGGTGAAGGCGAGTTGTACATTTTCTGAAAATCTGACCCATGATTAGGGCACCTTTGTCCGGTCCAACATTTTCTGAAATGTTCTCCCATGTACCTATCAAGTCCCTCCCCTCTGAATGAAGTCCATATCACCCTTTTTCCTATTTAAAAATAAGGGCTTAATCCAGATTAAAAGTAATGGACAATACTAAATCACAATGAAATCAGCTTATAACTCCTCGACAAAAGCAGTGGCAGGAAGTGTCCCTCTTCAAACTTTTACCTCCATTTTTTTGGGTGAAATTCACTGAAAAGAAGGATAAATGCCAAGAGCTAAATATATGCAAATGAGGCCACGCCCCTTGTGAGTCAATAACATAATCAAACCCATGGTGTCCATTTCCAAGCAGGCTGGATTGAGATGAGTTAGGAGTTAAGGGCAGGGTGGGTGTGCGCTCGTTTCCATGCCTCATCGAGTTAGATATGCTATCAATGTTATGGTTCGCTAACCACACGTGTGCGATATTAGCATAGAGAAGCAACAGGCATATTGAACCCTGGCTTATTTATAGCACTAGTGGCTGGCAGCAGAATTATTCCATCTGGGAGGTGTGTTTTATGAGAAGGGAGTTGGTTTAGGTGTTTGGACGTGTCAATTTAGATCAATTTGACTTGAGCTCAGAGCGTTTATATCTGATAAGAATATTACTGATATATTTGTCAATTTTGAGGTTATGCCTAAAGAACTTGTTGATTGGATAGCTCAATTAATTACAGCAATTAAAATATTACGAACCGCTTTTTGATATATTTTATCGCATTTTAAATAATTTAATTATTGATTGGAAAATATAAATTTACAGAAAAGGGACATTAAACTTCACTAATATGTTTCCTGGCCTAGGACTAGGCCCGCTAATAGGAATATAATGATATTGTGCGGTCTTAATGGAAATATAATGGCACTTTGGCGATTTGAGGCGAGAGGCTTTCCCTTCGTATGAAGGGACTCTCTCATCTTTGGGCCTAGACACGACTCGTAAACAATTCCCCAATTTTATATATAGTCCATTCCCCTCCCAATAGCAGCAATAACACATCGAGACGATGTAACAATACGTGAATAATTGAGGGGACGCACGAAGGCAGATCATAGCTCTGTGTTGGTGAGCTTCCAAACCGGTACGAGGATAGGCTCTACTGTGTTTAATAGTAATTAGAGGATGCCTCCAATTATTATTATTATTCCTCCTCGCCGACCTAGGGACTCTCCTACTCCTCCTCCTCCTTCTGGGACGGGTCGTGACCTTATACATAGCCGGAACTATGTTCATGTAGTGTATTCCTCCGCCCTTGCCTAATGTACTGGGGTCATGGATTAAATGGGACATGGGAGGGAAAGTGGAGACAGAGGGAGATAGATAGATAGATAGATAAAGAGGGAGAGAAACAGAAAAGACAGATAGGAAATAAGAAGGGAAGAAAGGGAGAAAGAAAGAAAGAGACAGCGATATTAGGAAAGAGGAGAAAAAAGGCACAGAGAGAGTTGAAAATGGTTTGATTTCATTCACAGACTTGTTGAATGCCGGATGCGGTTCACGCATGCGCGCGCCACAAAGGGTGTTCATTGCAGCATGCTGCTGCGCAGGCGCGCAATCATAGAGACGCAGGTTAAACGCAACATCACCGGTTTTGTGGCGAATCACACCCACTAAACCCTCAAATAACTCATTATGCCCACTCCAATACTCACCAAATGAAACGCAATCATGAGCGGAGGCACAGGGTTGGATTTCCATTCAATAGTTTGCTTTGATTTCCACCTGAACCTGAAAAGGGGACGAAATGAGGCGATTTTCAAGCTGAAAACGGCTGAAACTTGAAATGGGGCGATAAGGCCAATCAATTAACAGGTTAAAGACAGATTTGGATGGTAGTCTCGATGCTTAGCAATAGTTTGAATAGGGTTAGCTTTTTATAAACAAACTTCTTTTGTGCTTGGACTTGAGCCAAACTAGTGGATATTAGGCTGAACATTAAAATATACAGTCTAGGCCCTAAGTTGAGAGAGTCCCTTCAAATGAAGGGAAAGCCTCTCGCCTCAAACCGTTACGTGTCATTATAATTCCATTACGACAGCAAAATGTCATTATATTAACATCAAAACGCGGAGTCCTAGGCCAGGATACCGATTAGCGAAGTAGGCTGACATACCATTCTTATCTGATCTGACAGTTTGGCCCTAGAGTGTGATCTGAGGGTTTGGACCTAGAGTGTTTAGCCATCTATTCAAATGAACACCGCTGTTTAAATTCACAAATTCCAACACAAAAGGTTCATCCACCTAAATGTGTATCTCTTCTTGGAGCGGGGAAATTACCAAACCATCATGTCGGTAGTTCAAGTGCTTTTCTCTCTCTACCCGTCGCTTCTATTACATTACAACTGCTAAAACTTCTGCTATAGATAATAATAAAGACACTATATCACTTTAGGGCCATTTTTACACTATCTGTCTGCCTTTGTGACCCAAACTTATAGAGTAGCCAGGTGCTCTTCCCTACCTTCTGTCCACATACCAAACATCAGAACTCTACCTCACTCCATACAATGCACCATCTCGCCCGTGCTATAATAGAATGAAAAGGAAAATGACATCTCATAAGTGTTCAATATTGGCAAGCGACAGTTATAGTTAGTACTCAAGAAACCAGTTATTTATGACTCAAAAGGAGAAAATTACCAGTGTTCATTTACCCGCTATATAAGAGTCGGAAAATAGAAACATTTTTTTTTAGCAATAGAGATGTAGGGGATTGTATTATGTATAGAAAAGGGCGAGGTGGAAAAAAAATTTGGTGTTCATATCAGTATAGCCCCAGGGAAGAAATGGTGTACGGACGTTAGGATACTTTGACTGACTTGGAAATTATGGCCCTTTGCAGTTGGCTTTTGAGGCATGCGCAGTGGAGCATTGCACGCTTCCGGGTAGATTTCAGGCTTTATTGCGACCCCTTCACTCCACATAACCGCCCAGCGTCAACAAAGCACCATCTCGAGTGAATAAAAGTTTTCTAATTAAAATAACACAGGCGTAGTTTTGGTCGTCGCATTGACTCCGCGGTCGCGTGGAATGATGCAATTACGCCCTTTCTATCGCACACGTGGCGATATAGGATTAATCTGCTAAACGAGCTAAAGCCCAGTTTTTTGTTGTTTCTGTCTTAGAGTTGTTGAAAAAGGCCTCCCCAAGGGGCTTGGCTGCTTTGGGATGAGGCTGGTCTTTGGTCATAATGATAATCGGATCTGATAATCGGATGAGAGTCAGGGCATAATGTACAATTGGAGTTTAAAAAAACAAAATCTATCGATTAAATTAAGCTTCAAAATGCATACATTTGTAGGAAAATATGTACCAACTTTGAGACAAATAAGATCAACTATTTCACCCCATTTCTGAAAATCGGCGAAATTTCAATAATTGTGCAACATGCCAGATAGACCTTTAGTAAAAGCTCAGCCATACAAGGGCTTGATTTTAGGAAGAATGTATAGCTTTTTATCATGTGTTATGACCATAAGAGTAAATAGGATGAGAGGGGAGGATGAGAGGCTTGGTTATCATTATTATATTTATGACACAATGTCTCAGTGCCTGGTCTAACCTCAACACTCCACCCCTCCACCAGTCAACAAGGAGCAAGTCTCTATCCAAGAGAACTTGAGAAGATGCCCTTGCCGCGTGCACACCTAAAATAGCTCACTTTTTGAGCCACTTTCTGAGTTTTTGAGCCACTTTCTGACCTTTTTTGAGCCACTTTCTGACTTTTTGATCTATTTGAGGACGTCAGGACAAGGTGTGAAGGTGCCCAGACTATACGGTGATGTTTTAGAGACACCTGGTTTTTTTTTATTAAACGTAAAAACGCAAGCTTCTGCTATTTTATGTATAATCTGCTACACGAATATAGAGACAAGCTGGATCGATGTCTGGGCGATGGAGGTTGATGGAGAAGTAGGTGGGGGGGGGGGGGGGGGAACTAGGAAAGGAGTTGGGGGGCACAATTTTTTAAAACATATCATTCCCAAAACTCACACAAATCCTCGGCAAGTTTAATGTAAAAAAATATGATATATTTTCAATATAAATTATATAAGCAATCGCACAATGCATAGGATAATAATGTTAAATGACATCAGGTATATACAAAAGCATTGCCCCGCCCCCTCCCTTAAAGTTAAGACATTTCTAGAATACTCTACTACTAGGGCCCCAGGGGGAGCTTCAGCATAGAGTTACAGCTTTCAGGGACGGCCGCCAGGGGGATTAGCGTCCACGTGGCGTCCTTTTGAGCGTGTCAAACCCTGTTAATACAGTAATATCGTAATCAGACCATCCTGCAGACTGTCCACCACCCACCTAATCTTACATGGGAGGAAAGATGATCCTAGTGGGTTTAGAGGAGTGAGTGGGTGACAGTTAGCTACAGTTCTGGGGTCTTATTCAGTGGATGATTCAATGGGAGGAGGAGGAGGTGGTGAAGGAGGGGGTGGAGAGGAGAGGAGAGAGAAGGGTAGGCCTATACGCACGCATTGGCTGTGTATTAAGTGCTATATGGGGTAACGTAACGGTATACATGGCATGCGGTGGTGGTGGTGGCGGTGGTGTAAGAGTCACCTGGCTGGGTGGTGGTGTATAAGTGGTGCTATAGCGTGAGCACCACTGTGGTGCCAAGAGTCAAGAGATGACACCACTCCACTCCACTCCTCCGCTTCTGATATGACGCTTATCTGAGTACTTGTTCACTATATTGCTAACCTTTATTGCAATTATGAATTGAACTGAAGGACCCAACAGCTCACAAATCCAACTATTTATCATTGAATTATTGGAGGAAAATGCGCTGAATACCAAATAGAAAATCATTCATTTTCATTCTCATAAAAAATGTTTATCTGCCCCTTGTGATTACACTGTGGTGCGCCTTAGTCATTTACTAATATTATAAGTTGTTGCTGATACTATTTTTTTAAAAAATATTCTGCATCAATAATCCAAGATAGAAACCTAGTACATAGTGGTTCTGTTATTACAAGGTGCATCTGGTCACCTAGGGCCCCATGTTGTACAGGTAGGGCCTCACACTATGTAACACATCCGCACACAAAAGGATGCTCTCTCTCCGCCGACTCTTCACCCCTCCAAGGTCACCTCACCCTTTCAAGGTCATCATAATCATCGCGCATCGCACGAACATAGCGTTCGTGCGGCGTGTGAACTCACTCTTCCCTCCTCCTCCTCACCCCCTCCTTTATCTGACGTTTTATTGGCACTAGTGCTATCGCGCGGACCTAAAGCAGCCCAACACATAATTACACATTATGATTTTGATATCAATCTCGCATGTAGCAGGCGAATATAGATGACCATCGCCTTTTTCACCCCGACACGCCTATTTAAGTGTCGGCGACGGCGGCAGCGGTTTGGGAGCGGTCATTGCGTCGCGACACAAGTCATCGTAACTCATTGTCATGCTCAGAATTGACCATTGGTTTTTTAAAACAAGCCACGCGACCAGGCGATAAAATCACTATTTGGGGCCCAGACCTCGCCGCGAGCGTGAGGCGAAATTACATATTACATTTCTGCCCACATCGTGTGAAGGCCTCGTCTCGGTCGCGGTGGGGTTGATTTAGAGCGATTTCTCAGCTTTAAATTTCTTTTGTTTGCGGTGGATTTGACCGAGGAAACGTTAACGATCAAGTAGTGTATGAAAATGGGCGTTTTCAACAGTCAACCGAAAATTATCGCGGCGATTGGGCGGCAAAAAATGCAAATTTTGAAATATGGTTGTACCACAAATCTCTACCATGCCAATGAAAAAATGAAAACAAAACTGCAGCTAGGATTTTAAAAAAGTATTTCTTTTTATTATAAAAACAGTTTGACACGTTTAAGCAAACGAAAACTTCTTTCTCACCACATTGAGAACCCGAGTTGGAACAACATTCATAAATTATGCTTTTCAAGACGAACAGTTATCCAACATGCCCCAACGCGCGCTTTTGTTTTGTCTTCTCAAGTACCAGTCACAATACGCATGCGTAATGGGTCAGAAGGCTGTCCTGTCCTCCCTCGCCCCTCCCACCGCGCCGTTCTCCCCAGCTCAAGTACAGCTAATTCCTGTGAAATGTACTAGACAAGGCACACGCTAAGATGTCAAATTGACAGCCATGCCTTAATTGTTTTTTGAATTTCTCGCCCGGTAAGAACGACTCGAGCCAGGTGCGGGGCCATGTTGGAAATTATATGATTTTGTGTAAGAGGATAATTAGCTAATTCCAGAGGTGAAATGGTGCTAAAAAATAACGTGTGGGTTTGGGTGGATTTAGTTGTTTGGCGACAGTGCCACTGACACCTTCTCTCCACTGATAAGATTGCCTTGCGATATCCAACCGACATCGGTCCAATTCTTAGAAATAATTTGAGAAAATGCCTCTCTTTTTTTAGCCATTTTTCTTCATGGGTTTAATAATAGTGAATGATAACTCACCAGAAGGAATGAATTCATGAATTAAAGAATAAAAAAGCTGTCACCAATAGAGTTATCACATTTGTTGATGAAAAATTTGAGCGGAGGAGGAGGTTAAAAATTGTGAATTTTAGGGGGTGAAGGGAGGAGTGTATGTGATGAGGGGGCGGGTCCATCCATATTGTGGCTGAGGGAGGGGAGGTGCCGAGGTGCCAGAATCAGCCTGGGACGGGACGGGACGGGACGGGAGGGGGACAATTCAGACCCAGTCATCGCACGTGTTGCTTGCCTCGTGAAGTGACACTTGACGTCGTAACTAATATAAACACATTCAAAAACATAATGAGACTGGTGGTGGTTACCGTAACACCGCTTGCAACAACTGTAAATACCAAGCAACCTCCTCATCCACCTCCCCACATCAACCACCACCAATTTCCTCTTGACACCACATACAAAAAGAACAGGAAAAAAGGGGCAAATTGGGAACAAATTGATTTTATATTTTTCATGATTGTTTCACCAGACTAAAACAGTACCATTATTGCATGACTTGCCATCGATTCATCGCATAGCAAGAAAAAACACTTTTTTTCCAGCTTAACCTGACATAAAACAACATAATTAAACATTTTACAAAGATTTAAAAACATTTTTACAGAAACAAATTTAAAAACATTGACAAAAAACACCAACCTGGAACAATGAACTTAACATTGAAACACGTGTTTATTATAATTTTATCAATTTATTTCATTTTTTGTATTACAACTTTATCTAATGTTTTAATTTTCTTGTCATTTCAGGAAAGCCTTGCTCTAACCCCAACTGTAATGGTAGACTCGAACTCGTACCCTGTAGAGGACATTGTGGTTACCCAGTCACCCATTTCTGGCGCCACACTAACGGGTCTATATTCTTCCAAGCTAAAGGCGTACATGACCATCCACAACCTGAAGTCAAGTCCTCAGCAGAGGCAAGGAGACATTCGTACTTAACCAAGGAAAACAGAAGCCCATTGGTGAGTCTTTGTGAAATATATTATTATAAATACTTTTTATTTAAAGCATAATTTAAAAGGTTATATTTGAAAATAAGGATATCTCCAGTATTAGACATGTGTGGAATACATTCTTCACAATTATTACAGAATTTGTCGAGCTGTATTTTCTCCTCATGAAGTTTAGCAATTATGGCTATATTCGCTTAATTAATGTCTAAGAGATTTATAGAACTTTGATTTATAGAATTTTGTATGAATAATTTTATTCATCAATGGAAAATCAAAAGTCAAATAAGAATGATTTGGGCGCATCTCACACAAAAACATAAATTATAAATAAAAAAAACATAAAAAAATAAATCATGCATGAGAAAAACATTTAAAAAGAAATAATCATTAGCATATAAACTAACATTTCCTTTTCTTTCTCTGTTCACAGCTGGGCGAGCGACCGCGACTGGGCCGAAAGCGTCAGATGTTTCTCCCGACCGAGTTCCCCGCCAAGTACCCCCGCCTCCTGGACGGCCTCTCCGGCCCTGACCATGGAGGAGCCTCAGCACCTGGAGGAGTAGTAGTCAACACAGTGGTCAAACCCATGTGCTCCTGTCCACCATTCGAGTGCCTGTGTCGACCCCACCATCTCCCCGGCTACCAACACTCCCCTTCGGACGTATACCAACCCCCAGCCAGCCTCTCCACGCCTCCTGCGCTAACTCCAGGGCTTCACCCCCACCCCCACCACCCACACCCATCCGAAATGGGACTGCATGATCAACCCCCACCCCCACGGTCCGCCTTCGACAGTGGGTATGACTTCGGGATGCATCACTCCCCTGGAAACAACACCCAACCCTGGAGAGACTCATACAGTGAATACTTTGACATGACCCATTCCACAACTGCTCCTCAGGGTGAAACTAAGTACCAGCCTAACGGAGGGTCAATCGTTGATCAGTACTGCGGGCCCATGCCCAAGCCGGACTATGCTATGCCTATCATGCCAGTGACCACTACCACCACACTGCCCTCTCTGTACCACCATGAGCAATATAACTCTCAGCTCTTGAGCAGTTCTAGTAAAATGGGTCAGGACTTGTTATACACAAAGAGTAGCTCTAAGTACACGTTGGGTTATAATAACACTAGCGCAGACTGTATGTATTCTACCAGTCCTGGACTTGGTGTGTCGCAACAACAGCAGCAGCAACAGCAGCAGCAACAACAAATCCCTCACTCGAGCGATCAGAGCCTATCCAGCCCCAACAGTGACTATCTCCAGTCCCCATTGAAAGGGCATCTTCCACCTTCCACCACACCTCCAGGGTGTATGGATGGTATGCCTCCAGTACCCTCAGGTGGTATTACCATCACTCCTGTGAGTCTTCCCAACACACCCACCTCCAACTGTGGTGGTGGTAGTTCGAGTGTAGGTGCCTCTCTTACAGAGCTCCAGACCAGGGGCATCTGCGACGACTTCGAGATAAACGATGCAGCGGATATCCTGTCTCTCGACCAGCCTATCAACAAGCATCATGTAGCCATGACAACAACGGCGCCTAAGTATGACATTCATAGAAGGAGTTGTTCCCCTGAGCAACAGCAACAACAACAACAACAGCAACAACACCACCATCACAACAACAACAACAACAACACCTCCCCACCTCCTCCAGGCACCCCGACCCAGGGCACCGCGGCTGTTATAAGCGCCCAGACCCGCTCCAGTGCATGCAGCATGGACCTTAGCTCCCTCCTCGGTCTCCCGTCCATCACCTCATTCTTCGGGGATGAGACCGACCCGACGGCGGCCGGCCAACGGCTTCAGGCCGCCTCCAGCCCGGCCTCCAACGAGCACGTGGACCGCATCCTCGGGCTCAGCCTCAACTATGGTGACGCTGAGGGAGTGAATCAGCATCAGCATCACCACCGCGGCGCGGGGCAGGGACACAAAGCGGTAGACTCTAACCTTAGCCCTGTGTCCAGTGCTTCCTCAACCGACCAAAAAGTACCTTCCGATTCAGGGTCTCTATCCCCATGCAGGGGTCCAACACCGCCCTCCCTGATAGAGCTCCAACCCATGGGCTCTTCCAACAAGAATCTCTCCTCCATGTCCACACCTAAGAAATACAATGACATTTACTCGCCGATGAAGCATACTAGCAACGGTGACCACCTTTCAATGCAGCAAGAGAAAGGTGCATTCCTTCCTTACAACGATCCTCATTTGATGACGAAAGATATGCAAATTAGTTACCATGGACACTCATATTTCGGCCAATCAGTGCATCATCATCAGAAGTTCAGGGATCAGGACACGCCCACTTATTACCACGCGGATATGATCCAATATCCGGGGTCTATGGCTGCGGCAGCCCCTTCTGTTAACAGTTACATCAAAAACCACAACATTAACATTACACTTAATTATTAAAAAAATAACTTATTTTGGTATTTAATTGAACAGAATTCGTGTATTAATAAGGACTTACTTCCAAGCCAGCAATGTTTGAACAAACTGTTTTTGAAACAAAAAACGATATAAGTTTGGTGAAATGATTTTGTTGAAAAAGTGTTTTTTAATTTGACAATTTTGTGAATGTGTTGGTTGAATTGTATCTGCCGGCTAGGTACATTAATACTTATTATAAATATTAATATTATTATTTTTATTATTATTTGGAAGTGTAGCTTTCTTTCTTTATCAAAGATGGCAGCGATACAAGTGGTCCTATTCGGCCTTCTTCGTGCAGAGGAGAAAGGAGAGAAAGTAGTCATTCTCTTTTATCATATACACTCTCAAACCAAATGGTTCTTTGGCTGGTTTAGAACCCTGGTTCTTTGTAGAAGAACCCTTACTGGATATCCCAGAACCCAAAACTGTTTTCTAGAAGGTTCTAGAAGGAAAATAGAAGAGGATGAACCGACCTCTTAGGCAGTATTAAAAGGTTCAAAACTTTGGGAACCCCCGAAAAGAACCTTCATTTTTAACAGTGTATCATGGTCATATGGCGGAGGTATTTATTTGCAATCTGAAGCAATTTATTTGTATTTTAATTTATATTCAGAAGGATCTCGTTGCCACGGAACAGTACTTGGGCTAGAATGCTTTAGGAGATGTTTGTGAACTAACTTTTGTTTGATTTTTTTTTAAAAAAAAAGGGATGAAAGAAGAAAAAGAATCATGGACTGATTGACTTTCAAACTAATTTTGTGTGCGAGTGCATGAGGATACACTTCACCACAAGAAAAATGTTCATAAATCGTGTATTATATTATTATAAAACACACATGTGGGTCAGATTTTCAGAAAATGTACAATTGGCAGCTCTACACATTTAGGAAATTCTCCTAAACTAGGCTGAAAAATTAAGAATACCGGGTATATCTGAGTATATTTGGTATCGCATTGATTTAAAGTATCAGTTCTGTTATGTTAAACTGCATTTAGAAGCTCATTTTTGTCTTAAATGTGGGCTATTTGAGAGGATTGGTGAAGGCGAATTGGACATTTTCTGAAAATCTGACCCACGTCATACTTTCTATAGTAAAAAATGTGTTTTATCAATGATTCGGTATAAGTTATTTTCCACATTATTCTCTCTCTCCGTATATATATATATATTATTTGTGCACATAATGATCTGTAAATATATTATACATATTATAGAGTAGTCACCGATTCATGTTATTATTATTATATTTAACCAAAACAGCACCAAACTATTCACTTACCATCCAAGATCTGACTGAGAGAAGAGATCTTCCTATACTTTTATATATATACATTTACAGATGGGTACGGGTTCTTAATACCCAAGGGTCCCACAAAACATTCCAAAGAAAATGTATATTATTATGATTATTTGTGTTTATTATTGATTGAGCTGACGGGCCTAGTCCCTCTTTACAGTCATAAAAGTGTCTCAGCCTTTTCCAGATTATTTGGAGATTTTAATTTTATTATAATTTGGTGAATTTATGGCGTCCAAACCACAGAAAAAAGTACCTTAAAACCTAGTCCAAAAAAACACTTAATTTATAGCTTTGGTCGGGAGACCACCAGATATAATGCTTTTGTTTCTCATCTGGTGTGTTTTTGATTATTGTTTGTTTTTACATCGGCAGTAGAGGACCAGAAATCTCAAATCATTCCGAAGAAAAAAAGGTCTGAAGAAATTATTGTAAAAGATATTATTATTATATATGTGAATTGATCATATTATGTTCATATCAGGAGCCAAAAAGAGTTATTATTATTATTATTATATAAAGTACTTCTTCCCCGGGCTGTACAGATTTACTGCCAAGAGCATTGTACATATTATATATATATTATATTACAGAATGAAATTGGAAAAGTTTTGTCATTATTTATTTCAATAAAAATGCATATGAAAAATGAAAATTTCTGATTTGCTTGTCATTTTCTCTTTATAGTTGTCTCGCAATTTCGAAAACGTGAACGATCTTTTTTGCATGTTCGTAGTATATTTCCCCGCATATATAAATATCCATTTAAAGTATTAATTGTCTAATTGTCACTCGTAAATAAGTCTTCCACCCTCCTATCCCCCTAATAAGACGCTATTATGGGTTACAAATACATGAGTCAAAATGGATTTTGAGATATCATATTATTTGAAAAGATGAGATCAAGCTGATTCCAATGATAGTAAACATTGGGACATCTAATAAGTATTTCTATATCTTAGTTAATTTTGATATTTTTGGTTTTGAAAAAAAAAAAATGTTTGCAATATTTCTGGGTGGACATTTACTAGTAAACTAGCTAAATATACTCTATACTATGACCATGGAAATACATGGATATATTCAAAACAGTCTTGAAATTTGGTACAGGTATTCACGCTACGAAAAGCGTTAAGCACTCTAAAAATGGAAACATTCCGACCTAAATATTTTGTGAATAGGAAACTTAGAAAAATAATAATTTTGCAACTTACGACTCATTTTCCTGAAACACAAATCTTAACCCCAAAATGAACCACCCATCCCTGCACAAACAAACAAACAAAGAAAAGTAATTAATGCGTATTTTTTTATTTTATTTCATTGTTTTTCATTACATTTTCTTATCTTACAATATCAACTATAGCGGTATAGTCAGGACATCCGATCGACAAGCGAATAATTAGTCTATATTCATATGATACAGAAGTTGGGAGTCAAAACTGGAATAGTACAGAACCAACATATCAGCCAACACAAGAGGATCTTGCGCTTAAACCCCTGACCCACTACGCCGACCATTATTATGTATATACTAATTTATGAACAGAATATGAAAGGGAAAATCGCCGGGCGTTCATCTGGTGTAGAGCGGACCCTAGATATACGCCCGACGGTAAATCGTTAGCGACATCGGCACAGTGGATCAAGGGTCTAAGAACAACTACATTTATACATATATATGAAGTGTCCCACACCTTGTCGCAAACAGACGCACCAAGGAAAAGATGATAGCCCACTGTCGTGGCACGGAATAGATGCTGAGTTTGGGTAGAGCATGGATGATGCACAATTCTGAGATTTAACATGGTTCCAAGGACAGATCCAGACATTTCTTTTTGGGATTTAAGAGGTCTGACAATTGCCCAAGCTTTGAATTAATAGTGAGGTGTATGTGGTATAAAGGCAGACAACTTTAAAGCCCCGACTCCACTGAGCTGATTTTCTCACAGGGGGCGGTTGGTTGAAGAATGAGTCATAGTGGAACTCCACTAGAGGAAAAACGGCAGCGACAAATATTTTTGTTGCCCACTATCAACAGTTCATTTCATGTTTGCAATGAAAAAAAAAATTGTTGGTGCCGTTTTTCTCTCTAGTGGAGTCGCCCTATCAGATACCTTCATCTTCCATGCATCTCTACTGCCCTGACTGCCCCCTGTTTCTCCCCTGACTGCCCCCATAATTGGCTCAGTGGACAGAGAGCTTTACACTCAACTTCCCCCATGTTAGCATCTATTCCCTGGCCCGACCACATCAGGGACTGGTCATATGTGATGATGTGTTACAGCAAAATGAGTCACCAGTTGATGAATTGGATTTTGAGATACCCTAATTTTTGAAGAGATGAGATCAAGCGGATTGTAATGATAGTAAACATTAGGGTATCTAACACGTAATTCTGTATTTTTGTTATGCCTGATTTTTTCTATTTTCAGACAAAAAATATACTCCTGGGGATAACCTCAGACATACAGATACATTATATACACGGTCTTGAAATTTAGTACATGTATGTATGCCACTATCAGCGCTAGACACCTCAAAAATGAAAACTTTCGGAGCGACGGGTTTTTGTGGAAAATCATTTGAAAAATATTTTTTACGACTGGCGACTCATTTTCTTGTAACAAATCACATATTAACAAGGAAGGACTTTACACAACTGTTGGCAATATACACTCATGGTTGCTTCTGCCCTATAATGACTGCAGGCAAAACCACACATCCAGAAAATCCACAGAATTGAATTATTCATATTTTTATTATTCATTTCTATTTTCATATCACAAAGCCTGTAGTAACAATTGGTCTCTTCTATAGTAGGTGCTTTTCTCCACACTTTACAAAAAACATTATTAACACCCATCACCGATTAGCTAAAAATAGGAAGAAAAAGAAAGGAGAGAAATATGTGCAGCACGTTTAAATGCAGTAGGATATCATCATATCTTTGTTTAATGAATAAAGATGTGAGAGTGTTGTTCCAGAACTAACATCAACAAGAGATTATTTACTACAGGTTAACAAACATTACTCTGTGACACATAACACACCGAAGTACCCTGGATCGCGTTGTAATAGCGGCACTCCACTAGAGGAAAAACGGCGGCGACACATATTTTCTTGTTGCCCACTAACATCAGTTCATTTCATGTTTGCAATGGAAACGCAAATGAAGGAGTGTCAGATGTGTTGCCACATTCTCTGGGAACTGTTGTTTCTGTATGGATATTTGTTGCAACAAATTAGTGGGCAACAACAAAATTTGTCAGCGCTGTTTTTCTCTCTAGTGGAGTCGCCCCATAATATATGTGATACACTCTTAGGCATTAAGGGGTTCAATCATAGCATTGCTCGATGTAATATAGGATGTATTTTCTGAGGATTGTTGTACCAGGGCTGGTTTAGCTCATACAGCACCCTATACATAGATTCCACTGACGTCACTAAACACCTCAAAAATGAAGTATTTTCGAGTCTTGGACAGACTCGAAAATACTGTTTTCCGGCCAGTTTAACCATTACCAGTTTTAATGAACCCAGGATAACCCTTGTTGATATGATAGATAATCTGTCTTTAGTAAATTATTACTAAAGTATCCAACATTGTGGGGTTTATCAGCTTTGTTTTTATAAACACGCTATAGATGCAAGGGTAGCGCTGACCCCTGTGATAGCGATTTAAAGCCCAATCAGTCGACCAGCAGTCACCTTATCGAGAATCTCAGAAGAGGGTTCTACCATCATCGAGCCTTTTGACCCAAGAGTGTATGTCATATATTGGAAACCTTCTATACATACATTGCATGGAAACAAGCATTCAACTAATACAACATATTTTAAATTGTAAAGAAACTGGTCTCTCCTGATTGTTTTTTGATGAAAAACCATAAATGAGAGCAGAGAAAACAATCCTTGTATAATTCAGGAAAATCGAAACAGCTAAAATGAAAAACATACATAATATATATTTGATATGATAATGATATGTCCTTAAATTTGTCCAACATCCGAACTGAATGTTGCAATGCAACCAGTAAATGAATGAATGCAATAGAAGAAAAGAAAACGTAAACATAGGTCAAACTTTACACGATAAACACATTTTTTGTGAGAGAAACATGAAGTAACATACGTGTACACACACATATTATAGAAATATCATTAAATTGATTTAAAGTTTAAATCAAAATGATAATTGAGTGCAGGGACATGTTTACAGCAACCAGCTATAGGAAAAACTACCAACACCAAACCATCGCTGTTTTGTCACCGTTATTTTTACAGTCAACACTCATAGAAGTATGTAGACTGGCATTAACCGTAATAAAAAGACAATTTTTAACAGTGTGACGCTGCATTGTCAAAGCCCAAGAGTTGTGTATAAATTTTGTACATATGTACACACATTGAAGCATACCTAGCTTGTATTAGTTAATACATTTAGTTATGATAATCTATAGACATTAATATAAATCAACCGGGTTGCAATGTCCAGTATTATATTAAGCATTTTTACCTCTTGTTCATTCGCTCCTATACACAAATGCACACATATTCAGGTAAACAGTGACCACCCATACAACTTTGCAGGTATGTATACAATGTATGCGTTCGTTCCCATGTCGGCATTGTACTGTGATATGAAGATATAATAAAGAATAGTAAACCCTTATAACAACAAAGCTGAAATATTCTGGAGTTTCCCAGAGAATACGGCCACAAATTGATGTATAATTGCTATTAGGCACTTAACTAAATTTGGTGAATTTCCTGAAATTTTGAGAAAAAAAGAAGAAATAATGGTACAACAGTATATATATATTGCCGTAACCATACTATATGTGTATGTATGTATGTATGTATGTATGTATGTATGTATGTATGTGCATGCATGTATATATATATATATGGGTAGGGGGGTCAGAAATACCAAATTCACCTTCACCAAACCTCTAATATATATACACCAACGTACATACATCTATGTATAAATACATGCATGTACAACATATCATGAAAGTTCAACATTTTCTTCAACTTACAGGCTGCAAATAATGACTTCATTAAATGATATACCCTAACACACCATACATACTAAACCTCCCATTTTACATACATCCACATTGAATTGAATAAACACGTATTGAATATAAATCCGTTGTCTTGGGAACAGGTCTGTTTATATAGGGTTAACTGCTTTTCGTTTGTATCCCATGTATATGTAGTAGAATGACAAAGTTTCCATCGTTAAACGACCAGAAAATAGTATTAGGGAGGTTCAGCAAGTCTAACGTATACGTATACGTAAACGTATCCCTCTGATATACAAACATATGTGAAAAGAAAGAAAGAGGTTCAGCACAATATGGCGGGAACAACGTAACATGACATATCGAGTCAAATATTTCATCTCAGAATCTATTTTTTATACATATAAAAATGAGACGTAATTCACAAAAAAGATACGGATACGGTTACGTAATTGAGATAAGTTTGCTTGCGGAACCTCCCTATTAGCTGTAGGAGTAGAAACATATCACAAAGCAAGAACTCTTTGTTTGGTTCACACAATCACCACATCTCTTAGAGTTTGAAGAAACAGGAGCCATCAGCTATACCCTTTATACACTGGACACACAAGGGGTGGACCTCCTAAGCTTTAAAATAGTCATAATTAACATACATTTATGAATATTTTTGGTAACTTATTGACCCCCAAAAGGTATTATTATTGGATTTGCCAAGGGATTTATAGAAACATTTCAAGCCCCACATCACAGCATGGTGTATGTATCTAATGCAAATTTTAAAAGTCCCTGATACATATATAATTTATCATATATGTATTTATAATAAGAGGCTTTATTATTGGGCAAATGGGTTTATATTGGGCAATATTGGTTCATGAAGGCTAGGAATCATCTTAGCTCCAAAAAGGGAATTCTAGAACAGGTCCAGATACAAGGCAATAGAGGTCTTCTATTAGCCATGGGACTGATATCTAGTATAACAGGGATTGTTGGGGGTAATGGCAAGTCCCCCCCCCCCCCCCCCCAAAAAAAAGAAGAAGAAAAAGAAATTGGGTCCACCCCTGGAATGGGTTGGCACCATATATGACAGCACATATAACCTATGTTAAACATTTCTCCATGGAAATAATGAAAGACACTCTACACATAGGTGTTCCCATTATTTGACCATTAACTCACCATTACCACCAAACCCTTCCCAGTAACTAACCACTAATTAACCATTAACCAACCATTAATTGACCAGTAACACAAAAACATACCCGTGCTGGGTCATATTGTGAAATATGGACCTTCTGAAACTATCCACTTCGTTCAAAACATTTTATAATTATGGAGCAATTTTAACAATTTTCACTGATTCTACTACTAACATGAGAGTTGAGCTCTTTCGACTTAAAATATTTGTAATATTTTCATATATTTTTCTTTTTTTTTTAAGAAATCTTTTTTTTCTCCGAGAACATACACACACGGAATCAAAGCCACACATATAGTATTGTTACAGGCAAGATAGCAACAGAGCTCAAGAGAGCAGATCGCTAAATACTATTGGTTTGCAATTTATTTTGAGAATAGTTAACAAGCTTTTTTCGTACATCACATAGTTGTTAATGCCCCTCTCCAAAGAGATACTCGAATAAAGACCCAGCAATTCTAGCTAATATAGTTTATCATGATAAATAAAGTATACCTACACATGGACAGGCTTAAAAAGCAGCTTTATAAAGTTCACATAAAATTGTTTATGCATACAGGGAGGTATATATAGTAAAGGGTGTGGACAGACTTTTCTTTGCTAGATTTACATTTCTAGACAGCCATGAAAATCAGGCTTTTTTTTCTTTTTGTTTGTATTATTGTGATATGAAGTATTTGGAAATACTTGAGCCAGTTAAATTAAATTTAGATGTAGCCACTCATACCAAAGCCTGCATTGCTTTTAAATGAGTACCGGGGCACAACTTGTAGGTTGAAAATGGTTCTGTTGCAGCTTTACATCCTTGTAACAGCTGGCCTCATATTACAGGCAGAAAAAGTCAACTGTGGGACTGCAACCAGTTCTCACTGGCTCCATAGCCAGAATTTGAGACCGCTGCACTGGTCCTAAACCTCTCTAACCTTGGGCCTCCAATATACCAATATACCTCCCTCATGCAACAAACTTTGTGGCAACAATATGGAAATGAAACCTAGGAGACACCCTCTCACTGATGGACAGATTAGCTGACAGATTGACAAGACATATTAGCTGACAGACTAACTCCCAGACTGGTTGACAGACTTATTAGCTGACAGATTGACAGACAGATTAACCCCCAGACTGGTTGACATATTAGTTGACAGCTTGACAGACATATTAGCTGACAGACTAACTCCCAGACTGCTTGACAGATTGACTCCCAGACTGCTTGACAGATTAGCTGACAGATTAGCTGACAGACTGGTTGACAGTTTGACAGACACATCAACTCCCAGACTGATTAGCTGACAGACTAACTCCCAGACTGATTGACAGATTGACAGACAGACTTACTCCCAGACTGGTTGACAGATTAGCAGACAGACTACTCCCAGACTGGTTGACAGACTGATTGACAGATTAGCTGACAGATAGACAGACATATTTGCTGACAGACTAACTCCCAGACTGGTTGACAGATTAGCTGACAGATAGACAGACATATTTGCTGACAGACTAACTCCCAGACTGGTTGACAGATTAGCTGACAGATTGACAGATATATTAGCTGACAGACTAACTCCAGGACAGACTAGCTGACAGACTGCTTGACAGATGAACTAACAGCTTGACAGACGGACTAAAGCTTTCAGCATGAATTCAAGCACAGGCCATGTATCATCGTGAAGGCATACCATTGTTAAAACACAGATATACATGTATATATATTATATACAGCTTTACTTAACTCTGAACACATTATATATTTATCATAGCCTCCCACCTTGTACACTAATCTCACCCATCATTCATACCACTGACTTATTTAAAAATGATCTTTGTACATCATGAGAGAAATATATTATCTAGAATGTACTCTTAGGAATAGTTTTATGGGGTCCCTAGGTGACCCTCGTACAGAGGTTCTCGTCAGAAGCCTCTTTCATATCTGGGAACAAGGAAGAATGTCTATTTGTTTTTTGTTTTTTTCAAGAAACAAAAACGAACCAGGCCATGATAACATGAACAATGTGCTTTTGTGACTTATTTTTTTTAAATGAAAGTTGTATATTATAGATGAAGTTGTCATTATTGAGCAAATGAACTTATTTTTGGAATTAAACTTGCACAGCAGCAGTTTTACACAAATTAGCTTATTTCTTTTTCTTTGCTATTTGAAATTAATGGTTTTTTTTGGATGGGATAAGAGGTATCTGAAAGTTGTACACACTTTGCATGGCCTGATTGTGATAAGGTTCCAACAGGAACCTGCTAGCGTTCCACTGTTCCAACAATTAGCCAAATCTCACGGGGTTCTCCGTATATACCTTCTTCCTGGGAGAGTACATTTGGTTAATGGACAGCTGGAAAATGTTCTACATCATGGAAGCGATAACAAATCTTGAACTAAGTTTGGTATATTTGTGCCTCAAAAATCCAGCGGAAAAAAGAGAATTATTTCACATTTGTTTCCACATTCACAGATTCCATAATAAATGTGATAAATATAGATATATTACAGTCGCTCAAGTCCTAATAATATACAGGTTATATTCATATTCTGAAAGGCAGCCGATATATAAATGAACAATTTTTGTATTTTTTTCCCCAATAAAAACATTTTCCTTTTTCTTGTCTAGAGCTAAAGTAAGCAAATTACATGTATAATACACCTAGATCCACTATTAAAAATTAGTTATTTCTATTGAATCATTATGTGTGGCATCAATTGTTGCCGGTGGTCCAGGCAGAGGTTGGGGTGGGAGCGGATGGGAGAGCATGTAGATGATGTGGGGAAGCATGCAGCGACAATGCTTCAAATGAATCCAGGGATGAGTCGGGCGACGTCGCTGTATCTGTTGTGGTTGGTGGCGACATAGACGTTGCCCTGCTTGTGGTTGTCGTAGTGTTTGAATTTCGCCTGTTACCATTGTTGTTGTTGTTGTTGTTGTTGAGGAGACTAATTATGACTGAGACCACGGTGTATAGACATGCCCAGGAGTTAGCTGTGCTCGGGGTATATTTACCTTTCTTCACCCCCGCGGCACCATTACCACCACTTCCCGCTGTTGTTGTTGTTGTAGGAACCCCTACACCACCAGTACTGTTGTTGCTAAGCTTGTTGCCACGCTTATTACCATGGCAACAGCTACCCTGCTGTGTGGTGGTGCAGGTGACCATGGTATGTCCTCCAGGTGATGGCGGCGTCGGCTGCGGCCGTCTGCTGAAGTTAAACAGTGGGTACTGGGGGGGAGGAGGAGGAAGCTGCTCTACTGTCAACCCTTGCTGGTGCTGCTGGTGCAATAACCCTGCACCTGCTGCACCTGCACTACTGCTGCTACCACTATACTTGTCTTGCTCTCTGCTTGCTGCTATAAATAGATCCTGCTGCTCATCATCGTCCAGTGAATGCTTGGGCCTCCTCCTGGGTTGTCTATGTCAGTGCTTGCTCGGTGAGCCCGCGTCCTTCGGCAGAAGTAGATTGGCGGCCTGTTCTCGCTGTAGTGCAGCCTCTCTGTCCCACCCGCGAGCCTTCACACGGTAGAACTTGGTCCCTAGTGGTACCCGGAACCTGTTCTGAGCCTGCAGAGATAAAAGAGAAAAAACTAACTTATAAAAATGTTCATAAAATGACCCAAAAAATGTTCATGAAAATGATTAAATCTCTTGGACATCAAACCCTGAAACATATCCCGAGTCTGGTGGGAAATAAGAGAGAAAATAACTCATGAGTTGGTAATGAAATTATAAAACACGGATGACACTGAGGATTTGTGCAACACTGAAAACCAAAAGATTCTCAGAGAAACAAAGCAATTTTGGAAGAACTTTGGGTGAAAATGAGGGAAGGTGATCAAATAAAAAATGTCTGAGGGTCTATTCTGACAACTGGGATTATATAACATACACGTTCAGTCACTGCCTTGAATAGTGTGGAAGCTATAACCACCATAGGCAGATACTAAAAGGTTTAAAAACCTCCATTTCGGGCCTGCTGTGCAGTGAGTGAATGATAGCTGCTTAAAAGGTGGTCTCCACTGGCTGCGGTAAGCTCTGCGGTAAGCCTTGTGATGGTGCTGTGATGGTGAGGAGTGGTGAGGACCTGCCTACATGGCCAGTGAACCCTGTGGATAGGACCTTGTCATTCCTCTCCACCTACAGAACCAGCACAAACCATCGCAAGGCTTACCACAGAGCTTACCGCAGCCAGTGGAGACCACCCTTAATGCTACTGTGAGAACAACCGATTGGAGCCATATTGACGGCAGTGAAGGCTGATGTGATTAGATCCCTGCTGGTGCACTTATTGTGTATAATCCCGAGGCAAAGCCCGGGAATTACACACCAAACAGTGAACCAGCAGACCCTCAATGTTGGTCATTAATTCTTCTGTGACTCATATCAGGGGTGTGATTAGCTAAACATTATTTTTCAAATGTTTTTCCCCAACAAGATCTTTGTGGAAATATTTTGATTTTGTGCGGTTATTTTTAACTGGTATCAATTCAGATTTTCAGAAAATTGTATATTTAATGCCTCTGCGTTTCTGAGGTGACCATATAGAAGTATACTTAACTATTTTACTACTTATTGTCCAGCCAGAAATATCACTAACTTTTATATCAGTAACTTTTTCAAACATACAAAGCTATAAAAATACGTAATAGCTATGCTAAACGTCACGATCGTTGGAATCAGTCTAATCCCATCTTTTACGATGATATCTCAAAATCCTCTTTTTTGCGACTTGTGACTTATTTTCCTGTGACACATCATACTTATATATATGTGAAGGTTACAAGCTGTACCAACCCTCCTCCTAACACACTCCTCCTCCCTTATAATACACGCCTAATTAAAACATACGTTGCCACTAGGACCCGGAACCTAGCATCAGACTGGGCACACCAAAAACTCAAAAAACAACATAATAAAAATATAACAAATCTTCATAAAATTACCCAGTGGTAATTAAAGTCATATTTTTTTGCATTAATCGTATGTAAATAATGCCTGTAGTTGTCAGGGGGTATAATTAATGTCTTCTTGCATCATAATGCTCCCCTATGGTGCGCACAGCCCATACACATCATGCCTGTTTGGGCCTTTTACCTCGGGCGCAAAAACACTCGGGCGCAGAGAACCCAATATGTTTATCATGGACCAAAAGCACACCAAGTTAATGCTTTTCATTCGGGAACGTTTATGTTGTGTTCCAGGAAAATAAGTCACAAGTCGCAAAATTGATATTTTTCAAAGTGTTCTTTTCACAAGATCTCTTCATTGAAATGTTCTGATTCTTAGAGGGTTTTGCACTTATAGTCGCATGTAACAAATTTCGGGACATTGTATTAAATATATCCTTGCGTTTTGAAGCCTTTTATATGGAGTGTATTTAGTTACTTTACTGGTAATTACCCATCCAGAAACATTGCATACTTTTTTTTCAAATATAAATATATTAAACTTAAAATATAGAAATCCTTAATTAATGCTTTTCATTCGGGAACATTTATGACATATGTGTAGTGCTAAAAGACTTTAATCATTAGTTCTTTTTAAGACTGAGAATTATATTAGTAACTGTATTTATTTATTATTCGCTCATGCTGCATTTCGATTGTACAACATCTAATTTATATATAATTTAGAAGAGAAATTATGGGAACAATCTATGCTTAAGGCTTTTTGAAAAATTATTTAATTAAATGCCAAAAATACTGAAATATATTTAGAAAAAAAGAGAGTAAATTCTCATCACATATGGCTTCTATTACCTTAAAAGAATAATTTAAACTGATTTTATTCGATTATTTTGACCCAAATGATTCAGATTTAGCTATAAATGAGTGATACATGATTAAGAATTGAAAATTATGAAAAAAGCTTTCCAAAATACTGATTTCAGTACAGATAGGAAGGAATGACCTGACAATGGTTTGTTTATGAGTCTGCCTGTTCACATTGCCCTCAATTAGAGGTATTTGAGCATACAAAGGGAGACAAAACTATGTTTGATCCAAGATGAGGGCCCAGTAAGCATGAATATGAACCATGTATTCATTATAGAATATAACATTCCTCACATAGTCACTACTGTCGATATAGGGGCTTAATGTTCCTAATGTCGAAAGGATTTCAAAGAGCTGGCTTTTGATTATCTAATAATTTTCTATGCATATTGGTGTGTTTAAAGGGA
>OW804094.1:151423689-151465975 GCA_942159475.1 Sthenelais limicola | reverse complement strand
CCTGCTATTAGCTCCTATTATGTTGGCCCAATTTAAGCTGCACCATGATACTTGCTCATATAATGGGTCAGATTGTCAGAAAATGTACAATTTAACTTGGCAAATCTTCTCAAATAACCCAGGTTTCAGACGAAAATAAAGTTCAAAATACAGTTCAAGCTAACCAAACAGATTGCTAGAATCAATGCAATGCCAGATATACTCGAATTTACCTAGTATTGACCAAATTGCAGTCTAATTTAGCAGGATTTACTCAATGTGTAGAGCTGCCAATTGTACATTTTGTGACAATCTGCCCCATGTATGCTCGGTGGGAGTATTATGTGGGTCAGAGCATAGAGCGACTCCCTGCCTACTCCTCTTCCTCCCTACAGATTGTTCCCCTTATATCGCTCTCTCCCCAACCATTAATGTGCAACACTCATGTCAGGTCATGTGAGAAATACTGAAAGTTTCGAGGGAAACAAATAGTGAATTCAAATTATTTAGAGACTTTACTATCCATACATTGGTCAGATTTTCAGAAAATGTACAATTCAACTTCGCAGATCTTCTCAAATAACCCAAATTTTAGACGAAAATAAAGTTCAAAATACAGTTCAACCTAGCCAAACAAGATTGCTAGAGTCAATGCAATGCCGAATATTAAGACGTAGGGGCTGGGGCCCTTAGAAAGAGGGGCTTGGCGCCTTCGCAATCGCAATCGTATCGTTAAAGGCTGGTTAAAGGCAATCGTTGCCCCTGGGAAATATTGTAGGTGAAATTTGAGTATAGAATATGTCTAACGATATGAGTGAAGCAGGTCCTATGTTACTGGTGAGGGGTGCCCCCAGGAACCCTACTGTTGGTGCGGGTGGTGTGCAGGGGGTGAGGGTGGGGGGAGCTGCTCTGTGGTAATGTGACAGTCAATGGGAGCAAGTGGGCTCAAGCATGCATATATAGTATTATTATACTATATAGTATGTCAGGGCGGTTATAGGGGCAACTGGAGCACAGTATGTAGACATGGAAGTGTATTTAGCTTCCAGGGGTGGCCTCATGCCCTCACTCACTCACTCACTCACCCACTCACTCATTCACTCACTCACTGGCTGACCCACTCACCCATTCACTCACTCACTCACTGGCTCTCTCACTCACTCACCCACTAGCTCATTCACTCACTCACTTATTCACTCACTTACTGGCTGACCCACTCACTCGGTCCCAATGTGTCCACTATATCATATATATGTAAATAGCTGGTTTTCCTAGCCCTCTCCCCACCTCCTCCACCTCCACCCTGTTTCTGTCTCCTTCATCTCCCTCTCCCTGTTCTTACTTCTAACCCTTTTCTTCCTGCCTCTGTCTCCATTCTCTCTTCTGCCTCCTCTCGTTCTCTTCCTCTTCCCTCTCTTTCTCCCCCCCCCCCCCCATCCTCTCTTTTCCTTCCCTCTCTCCCCCTCCCTCGCCTCTTACTTTCTGTTCTCCCTCGCCTCTTTCTTTCTGTTCCCTTTTCTCTCTTTCTCCCCCTCTCTTTCTGTTCTTCCTCCCCTCTTCTCTTTCCCTACTTCCACTTTCTCTTCCTCCACCCTCTTTCTATCCTTCCTCTGTTTCTCTTCCCTCCCTCTGTTTCTGTTTCCCTCTCTGTCACCCACTCTTCTTCTCCTCTTCCTTCTCCCCCTCTTCTTCCCCCTCCCCCCTTCCCCTTCTCCTCTTCCTTCCCTACTTATTCAAAGCTTGGAAACAATGCCTCCTCAAGTACCTCATCAGTATCTTTTATTTCATAATCTCGCTCACCACTTCTACCCACTTTCTGCTCCAATCTAGATGTGTGTTGTTGATACGCTGCCCCCATACTGGCCACCACAATCCTACATACAATACTACCAACCAGCATCCCCACCACTAATCACAACACAATAAAAACCACCAAATTCATCAGCTCATGCATCTTTTAGTTGTTTACTATTTCCTACCAATCTCCCCCCCCCTCCCCCCTCCACCCTCTCTACCCTCATCCTCCAATCATGTATACAGGGGTGGGGGGGGGGGGGGGGGAGAGATGCTGCTTAATTCTCTCCTCACTAAATACTTGGCAATCAATTAAGAAGTATAATTTGTGTTAATTTTGCCTCAATTCGCTGCGTGGACAAGGAGACTGAGTCATCCCCAGGATCAGGGCCTAGAATCAACAGGGCGGCCTTAACCTCTGACCCTGAGGGTCATTCCGGGAAGGGGGCATGCCATCCTAGAATCCGGAATGCTGGTAGTGGATTACAATGGGTGGGGGAGGGGGTGAAGAGGGTGGGGGTGGGTGGGGGTAGTTTTTGCATGGAGCGAAGGTCCCCTATGGGTGGACGTACGTGTGTCTGAGGGTGGGGAGGGAGGGTGAAGGAGGAGGGGGGGAGATGGTTTCCTTGTATGTGAGGACGGGTTAGATAGCATGGTTTTGAGTGAGTGAGTGAGATTGGTTGCTTTACACCCTTATCAACACATTTAATGTGGTTATATCAAGGGCGGGAGAGCTGAGAGGGAGTGAGTGAGTGAGATTGGTTGCTTTACACCCTTATCAACACATTTAATGTGGTTATATCAAGGGTGGGAGAGCTGAGAGGGAGTGAGTGAGTGAGATTGGTTGCTTAACGCCCTTATCAACACATTTAATATGGTTATATCAAGGGCGGGAGAGCTGAGAGGGAGTGAGTTTATGATCATACCCAGGAAATAGAGATAGGGAAGTAGGGAGAGATAGAGAGAGAAAAAGAGACAAAGAGGGACTTAATGGTCTTACCCCGGACCGACTCTGGTTTTGACTTCACCAGTTGTATAGCATCTCTGCCGCTGTCGTAATTTTCAGCCTTTCTTTCTCTCTGTGCTCTCCTCCCCCTCTCACACACCCTCTGCTCCCCTCCTTCTCCTGTGTCTCCCCCTCCTTGCTTTCCACCTCTCCTATCTCTTTGCTCTCTCTCCTCTTTCTGTCTCTCTCCTCTCTCCCTCCTTGCTCCCCACCTCTCCTATCCCTTTGCTGTCTCTCTCCTCTCTCTCTCTCCTCTCTCCCTCCTTGCTCTCCACCTCTCCTATCCCTTTGCTGTCTCTCTCCTCTCTCTCTCTCCACCTCGCCTATCTCTTTGCTCTGTCTGTCTCTCCTCTATCGAGGAAGGGGGCATGCCATCCTAGAATCCTCTACTTAGCTCTCTCTCCTCTGTCTCTCTTAGCTCCCACTGGTCCCCAGATACCCTATACTCTTTACCACCAAGATAACCCTAAATCGAAAGGTTTTTTTTCCCTTTTTCAGATTTAAAAGAATTCTTTTGTATACAGTAAATCAGGATTTCTCTGAGAATAACATCATCGATGTAATGTAATTCCCGAATAAAGAAATTCTAAACTCAGGTTTGTAAGTTTGGCGCAGTATTGGAGCCCAGAAAAATCATTTATTGAGGCTATTTTGCAAAAGATATAGACGAGGTATAGTTTAAGTACATCAAGATTGAAAAAGACAATTTAATATTGTCAGAGCTAATTAACAATAGACGCTATGCCATCGAGACAATTAAAGACAATATGAGTGAGTGAGATTGGTTGCTTTACGCCCTTATTAACACATTTAATATGGTTATATCAAGGGCAGGAGAGAGGGGGACAATTAAACACGATATAGGGGCTAGTATTAGTTGTATGATGGTCAGAAATATCATAGACTTGTAATTAAGGAAGTTGTGGTTTATCATTGGCTGAGTGCACTATTGTAAATACAGGTTAACTAACGAGTTGGTTGAAGGAGCGTGAATATTGCACGAGTTGCATAGCAACAAGTGCAATATTCTAAGCAACTGAAACCAACGAGATTTATTATACATGCTTTCAATCATGAAAATAGTAAAAAAAAATTGAGTCAATAATTTGAATTTTACCGGTAATCTTAGTAAATATATTATATAATTTGGAATTTAGCACATGTATTTATGCTACTATCAGCGCTAGACACCTCAAAAATGAAAACCCTCTGAGCAAGGGTTCTTGTGGAAAATCATTTGAAAAATATTATAACTTTGCGACTGGTGACTCATTTTCTTGTAACAATTGACATATATCTATTTCAATATACCAGATATATCCAGATTTACACATGTGGAATCAGTAACTTAACTCAAATAAGACCCTGGTCCACTAGGCCGATTCTCATGCGATTGTGCGCCGCAGAGGGCTCTTTTCCACTACGTTTCGAGAGAATCACATGAGAATCAGCAAAGTGGACAAGGGCCTTAAGATATATGGGTCACATGTTCAGAAAATGTACAATTGGCAGCTGTACACATTTAGTAAATTCTGCTATATTAGGCTGCAATTTGTTCAATACTTGGTAAATTCAAGTATATTTGACATTAGTGGACTAGGCCCTTAAGGCTAATAAAGGATCTCAGCCAGACTTCCCCCTTGGCACCAGACATCCAGTAGAAGCGAGTGGAGACAGATAGGGTAAAAAGTCTACCCGAGTAGGGGTGGTGTGATTTACCCCCATGGAGGGGTGACTTGGCAGGCCTATTCTGCCTGCCTAATGGTAGCATGGAGGGGTGTTCACCCCACCATATTGTCCCCTACCCCAAGCCACCCTACCCCACATGGTCCTATACCAGACAGGCAAAAACTCCATAGAGGACTTGTAGCATTTAGATTCTGATTTAGAAAACATTTAGAAAATATTTTATTCAGTTATTGACCGCAATAGAAGAAGGCTGCAAAATTGCAAATTGCTGCAAAATTGCGAAAATGCTTGCATACCCACCCGGGAGGTTTATTGATCACAATTTTACAACGTATCAAAATATTAAATAAAAGTATCAAAGTTATCAATGATGAATATAATATGATCCTTTTAAAAGTCAAATCATAGAAGGAATCTCTGACGATATTACGTTTAAAATGAAGGAATTTTCACAATCACCATATTTTGTTTTTTATCTAACTGTATGTGTTTTATTAAGTTATATAAAAATCCAAGAATAAAAAGCTAATCAACTGGACACCGATCTAATAATAGAAAATCTTCTATACCTCCCTTTGCCCTCCCGCTATCCTCAATTTTCTCTAACTAAAAATGCTGTAAATATCCCCTAATAATAATAATAACTCCCAAATGACCCCAACCTGATCTCAACATATCAAGGAAAATTTTATTGACTGAACTAGAAATGGAGAGAGTTCTAAATCCTCCTGCTCCTGCTCTTTAATCAATATTCTCAATTTAAGGGCCTGGCACTTGGCCTGGTTTCCCTGAAGACGATTCCTCCATTAGATAACATTCCCTTATACAGTGAGTCTAGGCCCAAATTTGAATGAGTCCCTTCAAGCGAAGGGAAAGCCTCTCGCCTCAAACCGCAAAGTGCCATTATATTTCCATTAAGACCGCAAAATGTCATTATATTCCCATTAAAAACGGCCAGGAAACTGATTAGCGACGTAAGCTGACATACCATTCTTATCTGATCTGAGGATTTCATGTTTGGACCGGACTATTGCCACACCCACTCGGCTGTATTAAATTGTAGACGAACTAACTATACGTATCATGTTCAGCAGGAGTAGAGGCATATGTAAATTTAGATGTCGATATGCTTGGTAAGACGGAGGATTTGTTGACATATTGAATAAAGATGATTATGTAAAAACATAAACAAAAAGTATCTGCTTTACATTCCTCCCAATAATAACCACCTAAATAAGTTGCATTAAAAATATCTCAGAATAAAGATCTCACTGACTGAACTAGGAATATACTTCCTCAACAAAGATCTAAATGTTTAGGATTTGCCATTGAAACTCCCCTATTAATAACTCCCAAAAGAAGTTGTATAACATTTTAAAATCCCTGAGTAAAAATACAACTGGACTAGTAATAAAGACACTTCTACATTCCCCTCCTCCTGGGTCAGATTTTCATAAAATGTACAATTCACCTTCGCCAATCTTCTCAAATTTCAGACGAGAATAAAGTTCAAAATGCAGTTCAACCTAACCAAACAGATTGCTAGAATCAATGCAATGCCGAATATACTCGAATTTACCTTGTATTGACCAAATTGCAGCCTTATTGAGCAAAATTTACTCAATGTGTACAGCTGCCAATTGTACATTTTCTGAAAAACTGATTCGTTTTGCCCAGTATTTCCCAGGCCTAGTCTATACCACCTACCAGCACCCCATGCCGCGTTGTACCAGCGTTCTCTATCAAACCCAGTGAGCGTAATTAATGGTTGTAAGTCGTCAGGACGTGACTAGAAGTCACTTATAAAACCCCCCTATTATATTATAAAACCCCGCTATTATATTATAAAAACCCTCTATTATCTCCATGTCTCCCGCAATTGACATTTACTCGCTGCAGATAAATAAAATGATAAATAAAATTTTACACTAAAATAATCCAGAAACACTTAGATATCGGCCTATAATTCACCCAATGAATAGCAGTATAAAAATGGTGGACTGAAAAAAGTCTTGGATTAAGAGAGCGAATGCTGCAGCTTTCCGGGGCTGGGGAAAGTTTCAATGGCTAGTGGCAGAGAGAGCCGTTAGGGGGCAGATGGTTTGCGATCTTTTTCTGGTCTATTTTTCTGTCCCCGTCGTCTCTCTTCTCTTTCTCTTTCTCTTCTCTGCTCGTCAAGTCACACATTGGAATAAAATGGGAGAAAAGCGATAAGTGAAAAAGGGAAACATCCCTTTGTGGTGGGAGCTGGTTTTTGGTGTCTGTGCAACAGTTTTGCTCACACTTCTGGCTCCAGCCGCAACAAAAACCAACCGCAAAACCTATACTGGGACTTATTGGTCAGATTTTCACAAAATGTGCAATTGGCAGCTGTACACATTGAGCAAATTCTGCTAAATTAGGCTGCAAGTTGGTCAATACTAGGTAAATTCGGGTATATTCGGCATTGCATTGATTCTAGCAATCTGTTTGGTTAGGTTGAACTGTATTTTGAACTTTATTTTCGTCTGAAATTTGGGTTATTTGAGAAGGTTGGCGAAGTTGAATTGTACATTTTCTGAAAATCTCACCCTTATGCTGAATACATACTCTCAGCCTTAGCTGGTTTTTCACTTATAAAGGGTATTTAACATATATTTTATATACAGAGAGAATGGAACGAGGTGCTAGAAATATTTTTATTGCACCCCAATTATCGCACCTCTTAAGGGGAATACGCTTATTATAAATGGTTCCAGCTTATTTTATATAAGGGTGAAAATGCACAATTCCCCTTCACCAATCCTCTCAAATAATCAAAATTTAAGACAAAAATTATTTTCAAAATTCAGTCTAATATAACCAATCAAAGCAATATCAAATATATTCAGATATACCTTAGTATTGACCATTTCTCAGTCTAATTTAACAACACTTACTAAATATGTAGATCTGCCGATTGTACATTTACTGAAGATCTGACCCATAACTAGAATGGAACATTGCATTACTTTACATACTTTTGCGCCTTCATTGTAAACCAAAGTTACCTTTGTTCATACCAGCATAAAATTCTTCTGACATTTTGTCTAGAAATATCGAAGGAAACATCTTTAAAATTAGTATTCCAGGAAATAGCAATTAGGGGACAGATTCACCGCCGGTTGACAGATAAATATTTAATTAAACAATACATTATCTCTTGATTTCTCATCTGAGGGTACTAATTCTGACAGATAAATATTTAATTAAACATTAAATTATCTCTTATTTCTCATCATCTGAGGGTACTAAAAGTTCCATATGGTCTGAGGGAGCTTATTTAAGAGGGCCAAGTTATACTCATACCAGGAAGTGGTAATTAGTACATTCAGACACAATAGGTAATTAGCGGGAGACTGGCCTAATTACTGTTCTACATGAGTGGGTATAAGCTACATGTGGCATCATCTATCATCATCCCTCTCTCTCACCCACGCAATGCAATGGTTTACCACAGAAAACTTCAAATTGTTCAAATTTAAAAAAAATGTTTGAAAATTTGTGAAATAGGAATTAAAGCCGTATGTTTTTTTAGTTAAAATCGACGAAAAAGTAGAGATTTTGTACTTTAGATAGAACATATTAAAGCTTAGGTTTAGGACACCAGCATATTCTGTGGACCCATGTCAATAACCGCTACATTTATTTATAGAGAAATACCAAAAGTATGTATTTCAATATGCCTGTATATATTATGAACTGAACTGTTCTCTAACAAATCTATGCCCAGTCAGATCGTTGTTGTTATAATTTGTATAGGCTTTTATTAACTAATATGTTATAGAGTCCTGTATGTTGAACGATCTTGGACTATATAACACGTGAATGGTATATTATTGCATTCCACAGATTTTCACTTTCACTTCTGTCAAGTAGTTTATATAGTGCGTTACTTAATGTTAAATACTTTCATTTATTTCTTCGAGTAGGTCAGCTGAAAACAGTATCTGTATATGATAAAATGTGACTGAATAAACAAATACAAAATAAAGCCAGTGCGTATTAATAAACGCATGCACCAAATTTGGCTCTAATATTAATGTAAGCGTTGTGGCCTCACAGCCCAGCAGCGATGTGATTGATTGATAAGACGTTTTAAAATCACTTCATGAGCATGCGCAATCAGCATCACAGGGACTAACAATGGCGGCGGGTGGTGGCCGGCTAATTGCGCCCCAATAATAGAGAGCCCCGATCTACTGAGCCCTGATGGGGCTGTGCTGGACTAGTATCGCGCTCACTTCATTCACACGCCCTCATAACACACAGGTTATCTTATGGCCAATTATCCCCTTACACCCTTACCCTCCTCCTCCTTCCACTCCCCTCCTCCTGCTCCTTCTCTTCCACCACCTCCTCCCCCCTCCTTCTCCTGACTCTGCACTCCTGCTCTTCCTCCTCTTCCTCCCCCTCCTCCACCTTCCCCTCCTCCTCCTGCTACTCCTCTTCCTCCTCCTCCCCCTCCTCTTCCACCTCCTCCTTCCCCTTCCCCTCCTCCCCCCTTGCCCCCTCCCCCTTCCCCTCCTCCTCCTCTCCCTTCTCCCCCTCCTCCTCCTCCTCTCCCTTCTCCCCCTCCACCTTCCCCTCCTCCTCCTCTCCCTTCTCCTCCTCCTCCTCCTCTCCCTTCCCCTCCTCCTCCACCCCCTCCCCCTTCCCCTCCTAGCGATTAAAGTGGGTATTACTGAGGTTATTAGTACGATGATGAAATGTTGAGTTGTTGCCATGGAAATGTATGAGTAGTTATGGTAACCTGGGGAGGTGGTGTACAGGGTCGGGGTCGGGGATGGGTGGGGGTTGTTAAATGGGGTGTGGGGAGGGAGTGCAGGAAAGAAGAGGAAAAGAGGCAGTGGGGGAGAGTAGGGAAGAGGGAGGGTGGAAAGAAAATGGCGATGAGGGAGGGAGAGAGGAAATAATGAGAGGGAAAGAGAAAGAAAGCTTGAGAGAGGGTAAACGAGAGCGAGGGAGAGAGGGAGAGACAGAGGGGAGACAGGGGGAAAGAGAGCAAGGGAGAGAGAGAGGAAAGAGAGAAGAGATAGGAGATAGGAGAGAGAGCGGAGAGAGGGGACAGAGAGCGAGGGAGAGAGTGGAAAGAGAAGAGAGAAGAGGGAGAGAGGAGAGAGGGATAGGGAGAGGAAAGAGAGAAGGAGAGAGAGAGAGAGGGGGCGGAGAGAGACAGAGAGGGGGAGAGAGAACTTGAGAAGAGAGAGAGAGGGGAGAGAGAGAAGAGAAAGAGGAGAGACAGGAGAGAGAGAGAGAACTTGAGAAGGGAGAGAGAGAAGAGAAAGGCACAGGCAGACAGAGACACAGAGAGAAACAACCAGAAACACAGACAGACAGACTAATACTAGGAAGAGAACAGGGGTGGGAAACATCCTATATCAGCGAGCAGAGTGGGAGAGGTGGCCGGGACAAGAGACCGCCCATAACTCACCCCGGTGCCGGGGATTGACAGGCGCGGCTCCCGGGTTAATAATCTCTGCACGGCCGGCAACAATCGCGTCCTTGACTCGTCTCATCAAATGATAAAAGAGCGGACAAAACTTCGACGGCGGTCTTTTTGAGAGAGACATCTGCTTAGGAGGCAAGGTCAAAAAGGACTGGGGCCGGGGCGTATTGTCGGCCATGTTTGGGGTAGGTCCATTCTGCCCCTGTAAATGGTTACTTAGCGACCTGCCGGGTGGCCTTTGAAATTGGGCAGAAAAAGTCGATTTTTGCTTAAAGGCAAGCAAGCTTTGGCCTTTCCTGAAATCTACTCAGAAGGTGTAAGGAATAGTTAAGAGCACTATTAGAAGGTTGGGTTCTGTTGTGTCTAGGCCCAAAGTTGAGAGAGTCCCTTCAAACGAAGGGAAAGCCTCTCGTCGCCTAAAACTGCCAAGTGCCATTATAATTCCATTAAGACTGCATGCAAAATGTCATTATGATCCCATTAAAACGCTGAGTCCTAGGCAGAAACCGATTAGCGCAGTAGAGGTCCAATGACTGACATTTTTGTCTGATCTGAGGGTTTGGGCCTAGAGTGTATGATTCTTGCTATAGGATCAGAGGGAGGGGTTGCCGGGGCTATTATGAACAATTATCTCTTTAAGTAGATATAAAATGATCATTGTACAGAATAAATCTTCTTATTATACAGTTAATGAAAAGCACTGAATAAAATACGAGAAAGTAATTTATTTTGATTATGGGACTGTGCTGCAATTACGACTTATGGATTGGATTTTATGGGTAGGAAAGGGGCAAATATATCAATCAATAGAAGACCGCGAAATAAATCGCGAATTTTAATGTTCGCGAAATGACCGAATTTCCCTTCAGAATTCACGAAATTATAGCCGCGAAAATGTTGGCTATATGTCAGATATTAGTTCCTCCTCTTGGGGTTAGAACTGTTTTCTTAATCCCTTATATAAATTTTGAATATTTTGTAAAGTAAATATTTTCACTAGAGATTTAAACAAAATGGAATCTTTGAGGGATCTAAAACGCCGCCGAGCATATGAGAAAATCTGAGGTTTTTGCTCCTCGTGGAATTTGAACATAGATATCAGGCCGGCTATGTGTATGGGTGTCCGTGGTAGATTCATACAGATCAATTGCTATAGCAATTTTCCTCTAAACAATAATGGTAGTATACTACCCAAGGAGATAGTGGGAGAATATGGAGATATAGCGGTAATGGCTGGAGGTACTGGATACTGCCCACAAGCCTGCTTACCTATTTGTCAACATCTTCTATATGTAACTTCTGGCAAATAAAATCTTTTTCAGTTCAATTGAAGATGAACTAAACAGCCTGCTTGGCACTTTGGTCTGGTGTATTTTTATATTTTCCTCTATCTTCTTTTGAGACTTCCTGGTTTAGGAATATAAAATTCAAGCTTGAAAACACTTTCTTTTTTCTTGCACATTGATGAAGAATACACAAATTCCTCAATCAATTTTTCAATGGTTGTATCTCAGTACTTTCTTAAGATAACTGAAGCAATTTATTTCGAGAAAATAATCAACCTACTTGATAAAACCGGCTGGTTTAGGAATGTAAAATTCTCAAGCTTGGAAACAATTTTTTTTGCGCACATTGATGAAGAATACACAAATCCTTCAATCAATTTTTCAGTGGTTCTATCTCAGTACTTTCTTAAGATAACTGAAGCAATTTATTTTGAAACTGACGCAATTTATTTTGAGAAAATTATCAATCTACATGATGAAACCGACCGGTTTAGGAATGTAAAATTCAAGCTCAGAAACTGTTGAAGTTTCAGCCTCATCAACCAACCAGCACTACCGTCATTTAGCAAAAACCAAATTAGCAAAACGTATCACAAATCCTTCAAAAACTCTGACTTTCCTATGAAATAAAGCGAGCTAAAAACTAGAGATTCTCTGGAAATCTGCTTGAAGATTATTCTCACCCACATCAGGTCTTTGAAGTTGTGAAACTTAAAACTCTTTCTGGCCAACTGTTCCTGCACCCGTCACTAAAGAGTTAAAAAGGTAAAAATACTTTTTAAAAAAAAATAAAATAAAGGTAAAAATGTTTATAAAAAGGGTTGCTTTTGTGGGGCAGTGACTGGGCTGTCAGAGGTTCTGGTCCCAGTGGACACCTCTGCCCTTAGAGAAATTTGTTATAATTTGGTAGAAGACTTATAGAGGGAGAGCTTTTTAAGGTGAGGCGTCTAACCAGTCTAGGCCCAGAGGTGAGAGAGTGCCTTCAAACGGAGGGAAAGAATCTCGCCTTAAATCGCAAAGTGCCATTATAATCTCATTAAGACCGCAAAATGTCATTATATTCCCATTAGAACGCGCAGTAGGCGTCTAATCACTGACATACCATTCTTATCTGATCTGATGGTTTTGGCTAAATCAGATATATTTGATGTCGGTGAAATATCGTAACAAAATATGTCAGACACCCTGGACGGGTGGAAAATGAAGCACACACGAGGCCAGTGAAATATCGCATTTAAGCACTTGTTCCAATGCACAATGCATTCTAGGCTCAGAGTTGAGAGTCCCTCCAAAGTGAGGGAGAGCCTCTGAGTCTCGGTCCTTTAGTTCCTATTTTTAGTTACATTATATAGGCCTAGTCATGCAGGTAGTTAAAACCACACTAGACACAGCGCCAGGCAGAATATCATTACAGATGCTGTGAGCTTTGGTCTTGACAAATAGTCATGTCTTGCTGTATAATAATGTTGAATGAAAAAAAATGAAAAAAAACCCCAAAATGTCATTATAATCCCACCAGAGTCGCCTACTCAGGGCCGGGAAAGCCATTAACGCAGTAGGCGTCCAATCAGTGACATACAATTCTTATCTTATCTTATCTTATCTGAGAGTTTCTGAACTTAGAAAAATAAAGACCAATCACCTTAACAAATCCAGCACAGTGCTGATTCCACCACAACTCACTGGGTAGAGATTTTCAGAAAATGTACAATTCGCCTTCACCAATCCTCTCAAATAACCCACATTTAAGACAAAAATGAGCTTCAAAATGCAGTTTAACATAACAGAACTTATACATTAAATCAATGCGATACCAAATATACTCAGATATACCCGGTATTCATCATTTTTCAGCAGAATTTAGGAGAATTTCCTAAATGTGTAGAGCTACCAATTGTACATTTTCTGAAACTCTGACCCCACTATACTGTATCAGCTATTTCACCCACTATTGTTTACTACTGCTGCTGGGGTGGACTAGTTTTGGGTCAGATTTTCAGAAAATGTACAATTCACCTTCCCCAATCCTCTCAAATAACCCAAATTTTAGACGTAACCAAACAGATTGTTAGAATCAATGCAATGCCAAATATACTCGAATTTACCTAGTATTGACCAAAATGCAGCCTAATTTAGCAGAATTTACTAAACATGTACAGCTGCCAATTGTACATTTTCTGAAAATCTGACCCGTTTACCCTCCTACCAGCATCCCGACACCAGCGTCTCTCGCGCGTCCTCCTGCTCGTCATCATCATTTTTGGGATGTTTTGGGAGTGATTGGGGGCAGAGTTAGAGTGATCCATACATCACGCGGCACCTGCGCTACAGACAGCACCACATGCACGCAGGCAGGCCAGCAACACTAGTTGCTATACATAGATTTCACATGACGTCACCCAGTAGGCTGGGGTATCACGGTAGCCGCCATGTCTCGGGGCATCGCTACGCTTGCCGCCTATGGCGGGGGTATCAAAACAAAGTTGATAAACCTCACAAGAGTAGATACTTGGGTAATACAACACTAAAGGCATGTTATCTAACCTATCAAGAAGATATTATTGAGGCAGATGAAAACTGGTAAAAGTTAAAAGAGCCAGAAAACGGTATTTTCAAGTATCGCAGCATACATAGGCATCTAAGTGGACCCCAGACATGGCGAGGGCCGTGACGTCAGTGAAATCTATGTATACGCTTGTTTAAATATATAAAATGGCCACACTCGTATATGGGACGTGTTGCACAAAAATGAGTCATAAGTCGGCCAGAAAAATAATTTTGTGATGTCGTCATATTTGAGAAGATGAGATCAAGGGCATTCCAATGATAGTAAATAGTAGGACACTTAATAAGGATTTCTAGGCCTAATAAGTAGTTTATATATTTTTGTATGTTTGAAAAAAGAAGTTCCTCAATTTTCTCTAACTAAATAACTGCTGTAAATATCCCCTTATGATAATAACTCCCAAATGAAGGGAACAAATCTTTGACTAAACTAGAAATGAAGAAACTGGGTGAGACTTGCTCACTGGAATCCCTGACAAATCCTGCGGTTCCTCTAAAAGATAATATATGTGATGTATCACAGAGTCTTAAGTCGCAAAAAATGAATTTTGGGAAGTCTAAACCATCATATATTCAAGTCTTAAAATCTGGTACATGTATTCATACTACTAAGATCTACTAAGAGAGCTAAACACCCCGAAAATGAAAACATGCTGAGAAAGGGTTCTAGGGCGAAAACATTTAAAAAATATCCGGACTGTAACATCTTAAAATGTTACCTTTTATAGTGTCTGCTTATTTGTTTGACAAATATATGTATAAAATTAATTACATTGTGTTCGTTCGATGGCACAGGATGGGTATGTGGGTGAAGTCGCCTGAAAATGTACCATTTCCCTTCACATATCCTCTCAAATTAGATAAGTTTAAGACAAAAGTGAGGTGCATTCTCAGCTATTAACATTTGTTCCATTCTTTTCCAATTTTGGAAGATTTTCGGTGGCCCACCGAAATTCTTACCCTACCCTACCCGCCCACTCCTTAGAACCAACATTTTAAACCATGTGAACATCCCGATCTCAGTCAGGTTCAGAAGGCAGTTTTGGACCCCTTAGTTTTAGGGGTCATTAACACTTTTAGCCTTAGTCTTAGCCTTGTGGTTAAGCTTATCGCTGGATGTGGAATCGAGGGATATGGCCGTCTGGACCTGACTGATCTCCCTTTCCACAATGGGTCAGCTCATTTTGATCTCTGAGTGAATTGGGCCACCGTAGTAATAAGTCCAACTGGGCCACCGTAGCGGGGCGGCTGTACCGGTGCTGCCACATCATCCCGGGGAGGGACCGGTCACGGAAATAACAGGCGATAATTGGGGTAGTTGGAGGCCGAGCGTGTATATAACCACTCCAATTACACACATTCCACTCTCCCAGCCAGCTGGGCCAAGTCTCCAGTAAGTGTACAATTGGCCTTCACCAATCCTCTCAAATAACCCCAATTTAAGACAAAAATCAGGTTCAAAATACAGTTCAACATAACCAGACAGATTTATTGAATGAATACAATACAGAATACACTCAGACATACTCAGTATTTATCATTTTTCACTCTAATTTAGCAGAATTTGAGTGATGTGTAGAAGTGTAGATTGTGCATTTTCTGACAATTTGACCCAGCTTGTAATATCATGTAGAATAAACAGGAATCATTCCTCTACATGATGCTGCATGGTCACTGCCTGTACAGCTAATATTACTGCAACTATATAGGGTCGTATGCAGTGATGAACATACATACTGTACTACTGCTAGCTAGGATAATGTTGTTTTTATGTTGGAGTGATACAGCATTATTAAATAGTCTGCAACATCACCATAATCAGATATATGCACTGTAAATAACCGTTTGTTTACGGGACACAACAAAAAACACCGAAAAGTGAGCATGTTTCCTGAACAGAATCTGTTAAAAAATTAATAATAATCAGGTCGATTTCAAATAAACGATTAAAAAATAGTTGTCTTCATCAGTTTACCTCATAACATCTGTAATATATGAGTGATAAAATAAAGGAGTGTCTGTTATATTCTATATGGATATATGAGTCAGATTTTCAAAAAATGTACATTTCAACTTCGCCAATCTTCTCAAATAACTCAAATTTCAGACAAAAATAAAGTTCAAAATACAGTTCAACCTAACCAAACAGATTGCTAGAATCAATGCAATGCCGAATATACTTGAATTTACCTAGTATTGACCAAATTGCAGCCTAATTTAGCAGAATTTACTCAATGTGTACAGCTGCCAATTGTACATGATTTTCTGAAAATCTGACCCATGAGTGATGACATAAAGTGAGTTGGTATCATACAGACTCCGGTCTCACAGTGAGGTGGATCTAACAGCAATCAGTCCGGTCTGGGTTATTGTCTGTACAGCAGCTAATATTATTCTAATATAAGCCTATGGTCGTGTTCAACATTGGGGATATACTAGTTAGAAGAGAGGAGTTGAGGTGAAATAGACACAATTGGATTTGGTAATAATAATCTTGGCTGAACAGCAAATATTCTCCTCTTTCTTTCACTCTGTCTCGCTCTTTATCTCTCTCCTTATCTAGCCTCCTCTCTCTCTCTCTCTCTCTCTCTCTCTCTCTCTCTCTCCCTCTCTCTCTGTCTCTGTCTCTGTCTCTCTCTCTCTCTCTCTCTCTCTCTCCTTTACTGAGTTCTTCCTCTCTCGCTGTCTCTCCCTTTCATTAATTCTAATACTCTCCCCCCTCTTCCCCCCCTCCCCGTAGCCTTCCCTCTCTCTCCCTGTCGCTGTCTGTCTCCCTGTCTCCCGTTTTCTCTGTCTCCCCCTCTCTCTCCCTGTCTTCCCCTCTCTCCTCCCTCCCTCTCCCTCTCTCTGTCTCCCTTTCTCTTTCTCTGTGTCTCTCCCTCTCTCTGTCTCTCTCTCCCCTCTCTCTTTTCAAGTTCTCTCCCCCTCTCTATCTGTCTCCCTTTCGGTATCTCCGCCCCCCACCCCTTCCACACACACACACCACAATACGCGAGCCATACATAGTGTATCTATACGTCTGTCAGACCATCAATACATGCCACAATGACAGCAGCAGCAGATAAGTCTGCCCCCCCCCCCCACCACCACCCTCCCCTCCCCATCACCACCACACCTTGCTATACACACATATATGGGTCAGATTTTCAGAAAATGTACAATTCAACTTCGCCCATCTCCTTAAATAACCCACATTTCAGACGAAAATAAAGTTCAAAATACAGTTCAACCTAACCAAACACATTGCTAGAATCAATGCAATGCCGAATATACTCGAATGTACCTAGTATTGACCAAATTGCAGCCTAATTTAGCAGAATGTACTAAATGTGTAGAGCTGCCAATTGTACATTTTCTGAAAAATTGACCCATATACAGGGCCCTGCATATACACCATAATAAAGCCCGAGATGCTGCCAGTTCATCTGCCTCTAAGGACGAACTGGTAACCAAGGGTAACAGCTGGTGCTATGAAAAAGAAATATCGCAAATGAGCGAGAGATGAGATGCGAGTATAAAAGGCTATATTGAAATACGGGGTCTATCAATAACTGGTACAGGCTGATTCCAGCTATACTCTAGGCACACGTACCATTATGATCCCTTGTGATAGAGTAAGAGTGGGGTGGGGTGGGGGTGGGGGGGGTGGGGCGGGGGGGGGGGGTTGGGGTGGTAGGAGGGGCAGGCAACCACCCCCAGCAAACGTTACCCATAAAAGTATATGTATTGTAAATATTTCCTAAAAAAACAAACTTATTCATTCCTGTTAGAACTATAGTATTTTTCTCATGTTTCGAGAGGAAATAAAAGAGTGTCAATTCTTATTATTTGCGGAGGAGGCCTCTATTATACCTGTACAGAATATCTTAATCTGATAAACAAACAATTGCTGATGACCAGATACAATTTTTGAAAGCAATTTTTTTTTTATCAAATTTGACACAACTGGTGGAATATTTTTGGGATGGATACTTTTAACCATTTTCAGAATTTTCAAAAATACACATTTGAGTATATACAAATACCGAAAAAAACTTGCATCATCATTGGGTTGTGGTATCCGCCCAGTAGCGAAGCCTCGTAACTCTATTGTACGATGTGTGTGTACGAGGGTGCAGACTCGTACACTGCTGCACTATAGCTCCACTCTAGGCTCAAAGATGGGAGAGTCCCTTCAAACAGAGGGAAAGCCTCTCGCCTCAATCCGCAAAGTGCCATTATAATTCCATTAAGACTGCAAAATGTCATCATATTCCCATTAAAACGCCGAGTTCTAGGCCAGGAAACCGATTAGTAAAGTAGGCTGACATAGCATTCTTATAGATCTAATCTGAGGGTTTGGACCTAGAGTGGCTCCACCTGTGATCGTATTCCCACGTAACGTAACACACGTATCCATTGTCATCCTACGGTTTGACAACATCCCATACTAATCATGGAGAAGCTGCTCATCGTAGCAGCTCACTATCCCAGCAAGTACTCCATTGGTCATATAGATATATTCCGTCTAGGCCCAAAGATGAGAGAGTCCCTTCAAACGGAGGGAAAGCCTCTCGTCGCCTCAAACCGCAAAGTGCCATTATAATTCCATTACGACAGCAAAATGTCATTATAATCCCAGCCTAGTCCTAGTAACCGATTAGCGAAGTAGGCGTCCACTCACTGACATACAATTCTTATCTGATTCAAGGGTTTGTGCCTAGACTGCGTTCCTTAAATGTATGGTCACTGGTATGGACACGGTGTAATTCCTTGCTTGGAAAACCACCACACATCTTTAAATATTTCAACATTTCACACACAAACATAAATAAAATCCCACGTTCTGGTAGTGAACGAACCATAAGCTGTATATCTCTTATCTCGCACCAACAAGACATTTCCTTAACCGGTCGCAATGTGCTTCTGAACCTGGTGTAATCCTGGTATAAAATTAGAGCACAACTTAACCAAAATTAGATTATTTAAACACCACACAAATATAAAATCCCTTTTGGTGGAGGAGGAATAGGAGATGTGGTAGCGGTAGTGCTATACAGTGCTGGTGGTGGTATAGTATAAGCCCATCGACTGACTCCATACAGTGGAATGGTTGGAGATGGGGAGAGTGTTTTGGGCTTTATATATATTAGGATATTGTGTTTGATGAGGGCCGGACTGCACCCATCATGGCACCCTGATGGTGCAGGAGCTGATGGAGGAGAGAGAGAGAGAGGAGGGAGATTGAAGAGAGAGAGAGAGAGAGGAGATTGAAGAGAGAGAGGGAGGGAGAGAGAGGGAGAGAGAGAGAGAGAGAAGAGAGAGAGAGAGAGAGGGAGATTGAAGAGAGAGAGAGAGAGAGAGAGAGAGAGGGAGAGAGAGAGAGAGAGAGAGGAGAGAGAGAGAGAGAGAGAGAGAGAGAGAGAGAGAGAGAGAGAGAGAGAGAGGAGAGATAGTGGTGGTTGGCCTCAAGACCCTCTGCTTCCATCATGGACCCTGATGAGGGACCTTCATATAATTTTCGACATCATCAAGTGCTATGTTCTCTATATGCCAATGCCAACTTTTATATTCTGCCAACTCCCCCCATGTTAGCATATATGGGCCAGATTTTCAGAAAGTGTACAATTCAACTTCGCCAATTCTCTCAAATAACCCTAATTTCAGACGAAAATAAAGTTTAAAATTCAGTTCAACCTAACCAAACAGATTGATAGAGTCAATGCAATGCTGAATATACTCGAATTATTGACCACATTGCAGCCTAATTTACTAGAATTTACTCAATGTGTACAGCTGCCAATTGTATATTTTTCTGAAAATCTGACCCATATATATATATGTATAAGTATGTTAGGTGGGATGTACTTCATTACATATATGTATACATATAACATTTTTATTCCAGTATTAAACACAGTCACATGGAACGGGGAGATACATTCTACATGGTAGATCTTCCATTCTGCCCCAAATAATAAAACATAGGATACATTCAATAATGGTTTCAGAAATTTAACAGTATTAAATTATTTGAAAAATTATTAAAAATTAGAAATTTAACAGTACCGGCAATTATCCAAGGCTCTGTTGTATATAAAATGTAGTTTTGATTTACACTCTCTAATATTATTCAAGAATATTAGCTTTTGCTCTTTCGAAACGAACATGCTCCAAGTCTGACTGTCGATTAGCAATATTACATCGAGTATAGGAAGAAGAATATATGAATTATAAGAAATTAAAATATGTATAATATATACTGCTTAGTAAAAAAAATAAAAAAAATATATATACTGCATAGTCAGTCTGTCTATATATTGTTTATTTATGTTTCATGAATGTAATGTGGGCGAGGTTTAGCTGAGAACAGCAAGAGACATTGTGATGTTTTTCACTGAATGTATATATCTTCAACTGAACGATCCAGGGACTATATGATCGTCAGGCATAGAATAAATGATTGATAACCTAAATATCAGTTGTTAATCTTTACATACACACAGGCATACGTACAGGCATACGTACATACACATACATATATTAAACACATACACACATTATGTATGTATACATACATACATGCATACATACATGCATACATACATGTATGTATGTATACATACATGCATACATACATGTATGTATGCATGTATGTATACATACATACATGTATGTATGCATGTATGTATGTATACATACATACATACATGTATGTATGTATGCATGTGGGTAAAATCGTCAGAAAATGTACAATTCACCTTCACCAATTCTCTCAAATAACCCAAATTTAAGACGAAAATGAAGTTCAAAATGAAGTTCTACATAACCAGACTGTTGGAATCAAGGCAATGTCAAATATACTCAGATATATCAATTATTCCAGTCTAATAGCAGAATTTACTGAATGTATAGACCTCCCGATTGTACATTTTCTCACAATCCAACCCACATAATTCACCCCCCCCCGTCACACCACACACTCCTCTCTCTTTCTCCCCATTTATTATTCCATTACAATTGCACACACCAACATGACATATTCCTACAGACTCAAACTGCGATGGCAATTCTACCAATAATTGACAATTGAAGATGAATAATAAGGGACGCATACATCAAGCCATATATAGTTTCATACAACAGTCTTAATCCCTCCAATATCTCCACATCTACATATTATAATCATAACCATATAATATTTAGGGCGGCCAGGCTATTTGCAGCGCAGCACAATAGGAATTTTTATTATTAAGGTGAAGTCGCCAGAAAATGTACAATTTATCTTCACCAATTCTCTCAAATAACCCAAATTTCAGACGAAAATAAAGTTCAAAATACAATTCAACCTAGTCAAACAGATTGCTAGAATCAATGCAATACCAAATATACTAGAATTTACTTAGTATTGACCAAATTGCAGTCTAATTTAGCAGAATTTACTAAATGTGTAAAGCTGCCAATTGTACATTTTCTGAAAATTTGAACCATTACATGAATAATGGAGAGAAGCCTGTGCCGTATCGTTGGCGGACTGAATTGCTCATAAATCCCCATTTGATATGAATAAGGCCTTTGTTAAAATAACATTTCCAGCCAATGTTTCAGTTTCTTGCATATTGTGAGGTAGCTGGTTTCTGTATGGGAGGAATAAATGTAAATTCTAACTGCCTAATAACTCTAAAGTTACTAACGCTATGAATATAATGTGGAGCTCATTTTAGATGACGTAGTACACAATACTTAGGTCAGTAGGAAACAGGGAAGGGGGAGGCGTAGTACACAACAAATATTGTTCGCCCGACCGATTGAAGCAGCTTTTTTCGAATGTCAGTTTGGCGGGAGCCTGGTTGCTAGGCAATGTCAATAATTATGTTGAGATCCGGTTCCGCAGATATAAACGTATATAATCATATACATCCCACATACAAAAGATACCCCCTTCTATCTTATATATTTTATATAGTACTATCTAACTTGTCTGTGGCGGTGCTTTCCGGTTAGGAACTTACGTGACAATACTGTTTTTGATGTAGAAATAATGAACCAATTAAACAGTAAAGGGCCTTGTCCACTAAGCCGACTATCATGCAATTCTCAGGGTCCTCTGCAACGCAAAATCGCATGAGAATCGGCTTAGTAGACCTAAAGAATCTACAAGAATCAGGATGCTATTCCCCCCCCCCCTTTCCTTATAACAAAATGAAACAAATGGAGAAGTACACTCTGTTTGAGACCTACTTAGAGCGACCCAATGGTAACCTACAGCTCCAAGTAGATCTCACATAGAGTGTAGAGAAGCCTAATGTGCAGTACTCACCTGTTTTGAGTCCTAGCGTCTCTAGACAGTCGGAGTGTAGGAAGTGCAGTGTGGTGCCCATGTTGAACACTACGTAATGGTCGTGTCTCTCGTCTAAACATAGTAGCACTATATCCCCCACATTACACCTGCAAGACACAATCAATAGTTTTATAATTTTGAGAGATTTAAGGGCCTAGTCCACTAAGCTGTTTCTGATGCAATTCTGCTGAACCCAGATAGCCAGATAGCTTGCAAATGTAACACCAGTGGCGCTGTAGGCTGCAATATATCCCAGTAGGCTAAGACGGGAGCTTCCGCCACCTGTGTTCGCAGCCGCCGCCACCCGTGAAAACGGTGATAACACCAGCAAAAAATGTAAAGATGGTCACAAGATTAATAAATATGAAAAGAGCATATTCTCAGCTATCCATAGGTATATAATTTTACGTATTTGAAAGAGTAGAGCCCGAGCAATGACTGTACATGGGTAACCATGTTTAGGCCTACTATGTTTCTTAGCTTGCGGGAGCCATAACCGGAAGCTCCCGCCTTAGCAAAGCTAGAAAAGCTAGGTGGCGTGACGGTCGGATAATGTATTTTCGCGCTATCAAGGATAGGGAGAATTCTCACGAAATTTAGCGCAAAATCGCATGAGAATCGGCTTAGTGGACTAGGCTCTTTACCGTGTAGGAAGTAGGAAGGTGAATTAAAATTATGATTTTTTTTCGACTAAATATTTGGGTGCCCTTTTATTATTTATCTATTTATTTATTTATTTATTTATTTATATATATTTAGTGAAAGATGTGGATAAAACAGCTCATAGGATTAGAACCCAGTACCCCGTAGTCTCTGGATTCCTACCCAGTACACCGTTGATCTTTACTTACAAACGAAGCATTATATAAATATCCATATATACATTGACTGCAAGAAGCGGAATTTCAGTTAATAAACTTGTTAAAAAAAATAAATCGCATCAATTTCAGATGTTCGCAACCTCTTTTTATACCATCTTTAGCACTTATAGGACGAGTTGCCGCACAGAGCGTAAATAAAGGACGAGACCGAGACCGCAGGTCGAGTCCTTTATTTACGCTCCGTGCGGCAACGAGTCCTATAAGTTCATTATTATACATGCCTAGTTTTGCATGCAAAACATGCTTAATTAAAGATACATTAACATAATTTGCCATATCTGGTGTTCGTACAAGAGGAATATAACTAGAAACAGTTGAAATGTTGGAGAAAGAAAGCCCTCGCACACGGCAAACTTGCGTCGGCAATCTTGCGCCACCAAACTTGCGTCGCCATGAAAATGCGCCAGTAATGTACTAGTCCAATACCACGTTATAAGTAATGTGCGGCTGTCGGGGCCTCAGTATTGAATGCGTGTATAATAATAGCAAATAAAGAATATTTCAATTCAAATATATATATTATATTTATATATTAGGTGCTACTATCTAATTACAATGTACAGTACGATCAGGGCTTTCCTTATGTGCTGTAGGAGTAGCTAGATCAGTGGTGAAGTATGGATACTTGATAATACACAAATACGACATAAAATGATGGAATAAAGAATATATTTGTTAATACTTACGTCGTTATGGAGACTTTATCTTGAACAAAGGCACGGGAACTACTCGACATAGACATTTGCATCTGTAAAGACAAATTCAGAAGAATTAATATTTTATTAACAAAACAGAAACGTTTTATTGACAATAATAACACATATAAATCAGAGGAAACAAGTCGCCAGCAGCCGATGTTAGATCCAAGGAAGATATTAAACAATAGGGGATTTGCATAGCCACCATTTTGAATCTTGATTCGCATGGAATTATTATAGGTGTAATGGTACTGGATAAAATCTATAAAAATCATGTCATGTTCTGCATGGAATATTTATCAATGATCTAATGTCGATATCCATGTGCTATACATGTTTCCATAACACTAGTCACCATCTTGCCCATCATGCATTTGGTTAACATAAATCATTTATAGAAGCTATGATATTGGTGAAAACATTCTTGCAATTTTCGATAACTATGTTGCTAAATATTTGTAAGTCAGATTTCATCAGGATCTATCCCAGGATGCACTGTAACGGACATGCGCAGTGGCACATGCAAATCCCCTATTCTTCTGCCTCTGGAAGCTAAATATTAAGCAGTTTTTTACACAGCATGTACTGGAATGGTTTCGCTTGTAGTCATACTTGAAAAAGATACATGAATTTATTTGTATTGAAATACTGTAAACGTATTTATTTTCGCGCAGATGAATTTTCGTGCACTTTGCAAGTACTTTGACACCTTTTTGGCACGGATTTAAATTCGCGCAGCAAGGAAGTCTCACACATTGTTTATGCAATTATTATACCTTTTGCGCAGGATTTATTTTCATGAACAATGGTGGGTGCGTGAAAATAAATACTGCCTGAACATTAATACGTTTACAGTATTCATGTGGTGTATAAAATGTGTTATTACCAATTTATTATCATTATTGTAGTGGGTCTGGTTATATTACCAATATTCTATTCTATTGTGTGGTGGTGCTGTCCGCTGTGGGTTAGTACACCTGAACTACCCCAGTGGGCAGTACCAGTGAACATGTCCACTCATCAGTATATGTGTGGGGACTTTTACCATTATATTGGTTGTTATGCTCTTATAAGCTAATCTTCTGTTCTCAATACGTGGTGTCCCCTGTCTCCTCCCTCTCTGCTGCCGTCATAAACGAGTCCAGGACCTCGGCCGCCTGGTCGTCGGTCAACAACTCGCCCTCAGACGCCGACAGGTCCAAATCATTTCCTCGGTCAGACATCTTGAGAATATCAACCTAGTTCTGACAGATAGAAAAATAACGACATGTAGCAACAGCAGAAATAAGGCACAGTTCAGGGACAATATTTTTAGACCTAGACAGAACTGGTTTCTAGCCACGGACGTGGCACGGTCGTGGCTTGGTCTAAAAATCTACCACCGGTATACATATACAACAAGCCAAGTTCTAAACAACATATTAATTCGTCAACCAACATGCATTCAGAGTGTAACCTGCTAATATCACCGGGACTTGACAAGAAATGGTTTGTTTAGCATAGAGACACCCCTTGTTCATTCATTCGCTATACAAAACATACCAAAATGGCCACAACGTGTTCGGCGCCAGTCCGCCGAGTCATTTCTGACTACTATTTCTCAGCGAATACAGTACACATTGGTCCAGAAACTCTTGTCGCCTTCTTGCAACTACATATCAACACATACAGATGTAAAACAATAAGTTCATCTTTTTGGAAAACTTACAGTTTACTTTTCCTTAGTGAAGAACGTGTCGCACACTCAGAATCCGGAAGTCAACTGAAAGGAGTGAAACACACCGGCGAGACCCGTGGTCACGCGTAGTGCTTCAGTCCGCCACCGCTGTTGGCAGCGCCAATCACTTCCCGCGCTCCTTCTGAGCCATAGCGCGGACGTGTTTGACCAGTCCGGCTAACCTGTTCTCCCCTGTTGAGACTACACAGGGTGTTTTACCTCAAATTTCTCTGGTTCTCAGGACAGATTCAAGCAACCACCTATTCACTATAAATAGATTCCGGCCTTACAGCAAGTTCCAAGCCACAATTGCTCGCAGGGCAAGCCTGGGCCTAGCTTTTCTCTATCGTTCAAACCAAATACTTTCCAAGACACATGTTCGTTTCCCAGTCATAAATAGAACTGAGTCTACATTGCCGAATGGTGACAAGCAATTATTATCCGGTACAAATAAACTGCAAGTCTGACTTCTCGTTGTGTACTTTTTTGAAGTGGGAGAGAACCAGTTCAGAAATTCTCCCCCCGGATACCAATTTTCTTACTGATTAAACCGAACTGGGGCTTTACGCAAGCGTTGAGCCCTTACCAGCGCTGGGGAGGTGTCCCTCACTCTAGGCAACAAATTTCTTTGTGCCCTTTTCTGGGGTAGAGAGGTTGGCGAGGAAACCACTGGAGCTGGTTCTTTCCTCGGACGTCCAACCTTTCTTTTCACAGGCACTAAAGGAACAGCAGGCAAGTCCGTAGTTTGTTTCTTCGGTCTACCGCGTTTCTTCTTGGTTTTTACACAAATACTAGGCGGAACTGGAGGAACAACTACTGCTGTTCCTGACCCCTTCCCCCCTTTCTTTGGTCTACCAGGCCTTCGTTTCATTTCCCCTAGAGTCTGTTTCTTAGTAGGCAACACTTGGTTTCCTACTTTAACAGGACCCTTTTTCTTTTTTCCTTTAGTCAGTGGAGGAAGATCAGTGGCCGAAACGGACTTCCTCTTTTTCGGCCTACCTCTAGGCTTGACGCCTATAGTAACCTTCTCCTTCACGGACTTAGCCGGACATTCAACTCCTGCTACAACTTTCCCAGCTTCCAGCCTGAGAATATCTCTACCTGCCTTTTCCAGTTTCTGAAATTCTGGAGCCCTATGAAGGTTTCTAGCCTGGATAGGACCATCTTCATCAAAAGCAGGCTTGAGATAATCAATGTGGTATCTCAACAAGCCTTCAGCTGTTTCAAGTTCACAGGTGGTACCGCCTATGAACCTGCGGATTTTAAATGGGCCATCCCATTTCTGTCCCAATTTCTTGTTTGCTTTTGGAGGGCAATATCGATAGACAACATCCCCCACAGCAAACTTTGGAGGCCTAGTACGTTTGTTATAATCTCGTCTCTGATTTATAGCAGAGACTCCAAGATTTTCCCGCACATACTGGTGTCCTCTCCGCATCCATTGCTTCAGGTTCTCCACATAAGAAACCTTACAAGGAAAGTCCAACCCGTCAGATCCCACTCCATGGACTATATCCATAGGAGCTACGAGTTCTGTACCAAAAACTACAGAATTTGGAGTACATAAAGTGCTGGCATGCACAGTAGCTCGATACGCGTGAGCTATACACGGAGCAAGCATATCCCAGTCATCTTTATGATAGTCTGTCAGACAAGAGAGCTGCTCAACAAGTACCCTGTTAAGCCGCTCGCTTTGTCCGTTGGACTGAGGCCTATAGGGAAGAGTTATCAGTTTCTCAATCCCTAACATGTCCAAAAGACATCTCAATAGCTGTGATCGGAATTCAGGGGCCCCATCGGTCTGTAAAGCCACCGGACATCCGAACCTCAGAATCCATTCCTTGAAAAGGACTTCTGCACAGCTTTCTGCAGTATGGTCTCGCATGGGATAGGCTTCGCCCCACTTAGAAAAATGGTCCGTAACCACCATGATATAATTGTTCTTCCTAGGTGTCTCCCTAAAGGGACCTAGAATATCCAACGATATCCGGTTCCACCTGTCACCATGCTTCTCTTTCTTTAGGAGAGAAATTCCTCCTCCCCCACGGGTCTTCCTGGTACAACATTCAGGGCAAGCCTTAATCCATCTCTTCAGGTCATATCTTTGGCCCGGCCAATAATATCTCATCTTGGCCGACCAAGTGTTCTTAAAAACACCAAAATGACCTGAAGTCTTAGGCCCATGCATGCCCTTGAAAATTTCTTTCCTCATGGAAGCTGGGATCACCTTCCTCCAGTACTTCCTACCGGTGGCTAGCCGGACCCATCCGAGGCATAGCACACCGTCCCTCATTTCCATTTCACCTAGGTGTTGAACATAAGTCCGAAATTCATCGGACTCACCAGCAAGATCTTCCCTAGAAGGAATTCCTACTGAGCCGTCCAACATATCAATCAACCTCTTGATCATGGGATCAGACTGTTGAGCTTCTTGTAGCTTGTTACCCCCGGAGTCCGTGGGAACATCCGAGTCCGAAGGGACATCAGTGGTAACAGCAGCTAACACAGCGTCATGTAGTCCGCAATCATGACAATCCAATCTCCCACACTTACGTGTTGGCAAGCGAGAAAGCGCATCGGCATTTTCATGCCTGCGCCCAGCCCGGTGCAGAATCATGCCCTGATCCAGTCCGTATTCCTGCATGGTAGTTAACCACCTAGCAAGCATATCAGTTGGATCTTTGAAGTTTAGCAACCAACGGAGAGAGGCGTGGTCCGTCCTAACATAGAAGTTTCTATTACCCAGAAGGTAATGTCTGAACTTCTTCAGATAAGTCAAAACAGCAAGCAACTCGCGCTTAGTAGCACAATAGTTTTTCTGAGATTTAGACAAACTATTGCTAGCATAGCCCAAGACTACTTCCCGTCCGTCCTGAATCTGTGAAAGGATTCCAGCCATTCCAAAACCACTTGCATCCGTATCTAGGATGAAATCTCCCACCTTCCGGGGGTATCCCAGTACTGGCGAAGTGGTCAGCAATTCCTTGACCTTGCTAAACGCAGCCTGACACTGAGGAGTCCACACTATAGGTCTGGTATAGCGTTTATCCTTGCATGCCGCCGTCACAATGTCTTGCAAAGGGGAGACAATTTCACCAAAGTTGGGCTGAAACTCCCTATAATAGGAAGCAAACCCTATGAACTGTCTAATCCCCTTAGCATTCGTAGGGACTGGCCAATCTCGGACTTTCTCAATCTGTTTCGGATTAGCTTGAATTCCCGTACCAGAAACAATCCGGCCCAGGTATTCAACTTGCCGACGGAAGAATTCACACTTCTTCGGCTTCAATCTTAATCCGTAGTCCTTGATTCGTTCCAGAACAAGCCTGAGGTTTTGGAGACACTCATCCAGCGTCTTTCCAAAAACAACAATGTCGTCTAGATAAACCAAACATGACTTCCATTTGAGTCCGTCCAACATATTGTCCATCATACGTTGGAAGGTAGCCGGGGCATTACACAGTCCGAAAGCCATAACTTTGAACTGAAATAAGCCCACACTAGAGAGAAAAGCAGTTTTTTCTTTACTCTCCTCATCCATAGCCACCTGCCAATATCCACTTTCGAGGTCTAGTGTGCAAAACCATTGGTTTCCACCAAGAGCTTCCACACACTCGTCAATCCTAGGCAGAGGAAAACTATCCTTTATCGCGACAGAGTTCAACTGGCGATAATCTACACAGAACCTCTGTGTCCCGTCCTTCTTGGCCACCATAACAATAGGAGCTCCCCAAGGGCTATTGCTATGCTCAATCCGGCCTTCTCTATACATCTTCCAGATCTCTGCTTCCGCCTTATCACGTTTAGCAACTGGAATCCGCCTGTATGCTTGCTTGATCGGACAAGCATCACCTGTATTGATAACATGGCGGACCTTATGAGTACATCCCAAAGCCTTATCTCCTGGAAGAGAAAAGCAGCCTCGGAACTCCTCTAAGAGATTCAGAGCATTTCGAGTATCTTGGACTCCGGACAAATCCGATTCTTTGATCATCTTAGCCAGCGGACACTCTGCAGCGGGCGGAATGGGAAGAGTAGGAGCGATCAGATCATCATCTGCTATAGGAGACTCCAGCAACTGTATAGAGTTGATGATTGCTTCCCTGATCACTTCCTCATTCTCCCCAACATCTGACAAAGAGTCTTGAGCTAATAAATCAACTCTAAACACTTTACCAACCACCCTATGTCGTTTAATCTTCAAGGTGCGACCGGTCGGATTGGAGAAAGCTACCACGGCCGGAGAACCGTTGCCTGCTACATAAGTATTCAGGCTGCCCAAGGCTAAGTCTTTCAACAATCTTTGGTCTGGCTCGAACATCAATCCACCCGATGTGACTGAGCCACTGCCAAGGTCAAGTCTGGCCATAGTAACTGATCTAGGTTTGAGGACAACTGCCTTAAGAAGTTTCACCTCTCTCCCAACAATTACGTCTTCCACTTCCATTGCCTTCACAGAGGGACTTTCAATACTGCTAACAGGTTTCTTCCATAACGTACACGGTACAGAATACCCGAAATTTTCCAAGTAGAAAGTCCCTGACCAATCCAGATTACATTGGTGCACAAAATAAAAATCCGCACCAAGTATCCCGCGTTCAGGACCACGTAGACCACTGACTACAAGACAAGTAATCATGTAAGTCCGGTCGCCTAATTTCAAGGGACAAAGCGCGCTCCCATATGTGACTATCGGTGTCCCATTACCCATCACACACATCATCCGTACCGAAGTCATTGGTGGTGGATTTGGAAGGGAATCGTAGAACTTCTTAGTGATCAAGCTAGTAGTAGCACCCGGATCAACTAAAAAAGGTCCACTTCCCCCACCTACTGTCACAGGGGCATACCATCTCTCCCGTACTAGCAATTTAGTAGGGATCTCCAAAGTTCCCTGATTGTGTACAGAAACTTTCTGAACTTGAGCAGGTTCGGTTGATCCACTTTTGACCAACACTAACTGATCTCGTTCAGCTTGGAATCCGGACTGTCCCCACCTCACTTCAGAGGCAGAGTCCGAATCACCACAAGGTAACAAGCCTTGAGGTAGGAGCTTTCCTTCCGGCAGCGACCTAGAATCTCCAGTCTTCGGACGGGGATCACCTTGGTGTGTAATCTCCGGCGTACTAGCTGGTGCCTGGGCATGTCCTCCAGTTCCTATACTACTCTCAGCTTCACTTCGGACTGTGGCACTGTGAAGCGTCTTCTCCCCGACCCCCATCACGCTCCTTATGAGGGTCTGTCCGCGTTTCCCGAGTCCTTAGCTGATGCACCGGACTTGGGAGCTAGCCCAAGGATGATCTGTTTCGTTGGACACACTGAAGCGATGTGTCCGTCCTCACCACAAAACCAGCATCCATTGTTCGGCTTCCATCGTCTGAACCTTCTCTGCCCACCTCCTGTAGAGGGAGCAGCTGGTCCAGGCTTAGGAGCGGACTTCTTGTTCATCTGCCATGCCTGCATTGCCTGGATAATACAATCAGAAATATCGTCCGAAGCTGATACTTCAGGCTGAACTTCCGATGGTCTATCAAGCAACTCCATCATCTGGGCAATGGCTTTCTGAGCCTTTTTACTTGCCACACCACCAGGAGGTGCGGATATGGCAAGGTTCGAGGAGTTCTTTGGTTCTACTGATGTTGTCTGAACCGTGGCCAAATCCATAGTACAGCTTTCGAACACTACAGCCCAATGTGCAGCTTGGTTCAAGTCATATGGTTGCTTGAACCTCACAAACTCCGCCATTTTAAGGTCAGTCAAACCTTTCAAAAATGTCCGGATACACAAAGTCCGCATAGTGCTGTCCAAATGGATACCAAAAGCATAGCGTGCAGCCTTTGCTACATCATTGGCAAAATGCCTAGCATTCTGACCAGGGGTTTGTCTGGAAGCATAGAACTCAGCTTCTCTTTTTTCCTGACAATAATCACCATAGTTGGTCTCCAAATGAGCCACCAAGTCCGGCAATTTTGTCCCCTGGGGCAATTCCCCCAAAGCCGCAATTTGACGTCTACAACTGCTCTTGAGTTGCCTCAAAAACATTGCATCCGTCCAATTATGGGCTTCAGCCAATACTTTCATCTCTGCCAGATGATGCTGCCACGAATCCTTCGTAGAATCCCATAGTCTGATGGTACCTAATCGTGGCTCAACGTGGTCCTCATCATTGTAGAATGTGTAACTGAACGGAGCACGGGTTGGGTCCGGACCAACATATGTCAATCCCTGAACTAGGGACTTATTGGCATAAGCAATGCCCGGATCCGGTCGAGGTAAGTTGATGGTGGAGGACAGAACATCCTGAGACAAACTCACAGTGGTAGTACCAGCACCAGCAGTATCCACAACCGGATTAACAGTTGGTGTGGGTATCCCAGTGATGGTAGTAGCCCTACCACTATCCTTTCGGACATATGTCTCATTCACCACCTGTCCGCGTATGTAAGAATCATTTCCAGTAATGGCAGGCTTCTTAATACTAGACATGGCGGCTAGTTCTACCTTCTTCTCAACTTCCTGAACTTCCTTTGGAGAGGAAACAGCAACAGCAGAGGGCTCCCGGATCGTTACATGCCTAAGACCTCCAAAATGTCTTGGAGTCATAAGCTTGAACGAGTCTCCCTCTTGATAAGCTACAGCTCCCTGTGTGTCCGCAAACGTGGACGTTACAGGTTGCCTAAGCCTAAGAGGAGTCCGAGCAATCCTTTCCGCAGCATTAGTCTCTTCCAATAACTCATTGTGGAGCCTAGAAAGGTCATCCACTCTAGAGGCCTCCGTCCTCAACTTATCATTCTCAATCATGAGTCTCTTCGTGGTGGCTCGCGCATCTTTGGACACATCATGCAATGTCGCCTGCAAATCCGCGTTTTCCTGAGCAAGTTGCTCCATCGTATTCCGCTGATCGATGATTTGCTGGTGAGAGCTGGCGTAAGCCTTCCGCCAACTCTTCGCCTGCTCTCTAAGAGTTGTTAACTCTATGTCATCCTCGGATTCCGTATGACGGAGAGGTTGTCTATAGTCCATCCAGACGTCCGTACCAGCCAGACCCCCTTCCGGATTCTCTAAACCAAGGCCCCCTGTTGGATTGTCCAAACTTAGACCGCCAAGCGGTGCCAAAGGTTGGTCCAAAGTCAAAGGAACCACATTTGTAGTTCCAACAACAGGAGCAGGATTTGGTAAAGTCAACTTCGCTCTCGCACCAATGCCAACCATGTCACCACCTTTCGGAGGTGTCACGGCTTTGGTCCGTTGCAGATTGTCCGAAATCTGAGTTGCAACGTCCACCACGGGTCGATTATCACCCATCGTTTTGTTTCTTTTATTTTCCAATTACTAGAAACCACTTGGAACCTAGATAAATCTAGTTCTCTATCATAAAGTATATCCCAAGGCAAGCTTTGGTCACGGCACCAATTGTAGTGATCTTCGGATCCGATCCGCTTGCACGCTAAATAAAGACAGAACAAGGCTTAACCTCTCTACAGACTTTATTTAGTCACATGGGACACACTAGTCCTCCCTCACTCAACTCGAGCTGGGGTTCACCCCTATTCTTGACTCGTACAAAACTGGTGTGAGTAGACATTGAGTATAGAAGATAAAGATAAGATGCACTCAGGCATTATGTTACTAAAGACTCTCGGACTGACGTCCGTGGATATAAATATCTCATAGCAGTACATTGATAGAAAGGTTAAGAACAGAAGATTAGCTTATAAGAGCATAACAACCAATATAATGGTAAAAGTCCCCACACATATACTGATGAGTGGACATGTTCACTGGTACTGCCCACTGGGGTAGTTCAGGTGTACTAACCCACAGCTGACAGCACCACCACACAATAGAATAGAATATTGGTAATATAACCAGACCCACTACAATAGCTAATATTCTAGAACATTAACAGCGGAGCACTTTATGGGTCAGATTTTCAGAAAATGTACAATTGCCAGCTCCACACATTTAGGAAATTCTCCTAAATTAGGCTGAAAAATGAAGAATACCAGGTATATCTGAGTATATTCGGTATCGCATTGATTGAAAGTATAAATTTATGTTAAACTGCATTTTGAAGCTCATTTTTGTCTTAAATTAATGTGGGTTTATTTGAGAGGATTGGTGAAGGCGAATTGTAAATCTGACCCATATATGAATTTTAAATATTTTTATTTGCCACAATATGAATGACGACTCTCTGAAGCGCTTAACTTAGATGATAAATAATATGGACCATTTTGTCCGACATAAAAGATCAGCTACAAAAAGTAAGCTACAATGAAACGTACCTAAAGTTATATGTACAAGTTATGTATTTACAAATGTATGCATTTATTTATATATTTATCATCGCCTATCAATTTCAGCATCTGCTGCCATAGATTTCGGACTTAACTCTTTAAAATCTATCTAATCAACTAAACAAAATGATAAATCCTTTTTTTTTTTATTATTTTGCTAGAAAGTTACGTCCACATGATAAAATCCAGCCTAAAGTGAGTGAGTGAGTAAGATTGGTTGCTTTAAGCCCTTATCAACACATTGGATATGGTTATATCAAGGGTGGGAAATAGAGATAGAAAAGAAGGGAGAGAGACACAGAGAAAAGAGACAGAAAGGCACTTTATGGTCTTACCCAGGGAGAGCTGAGAGGGAGGCAGTTTATGATCATACCCAGGAAATAGAGATACAACCTTAAGTACATGAAAGACATGACGAGACGTGCCTAAGCCTCAGCAATGCGGTAATGCTGACGAAACAGTAATTACTAGGAATGGATTAGTGAAAATACCATAATTATTTCTATGAATATTCACAGATCAGCTATAGCCATGACAAATCGGCAATAAGTACTGAGAAAACCATCTACGAACAAGAACAATCTCAAGGATTTGAAATCGAACACTGTTGGCGCCATTTTTGGAAACCCGGATGGAGATTATCTGAGATTATCGCCCATGAGTCGGATTATCCACAAATCGAAGTGCATCGGTAAGAAAATACCGGAACTTAAGAACTATACTTACTTCTTACATCAACAGTTGCCATCGTACCCAGAAATTAGGATTAAAATACATAAGGAACAGTTAATCATCTCACCTTGAGCAAATGGATTATCGCACCTCGACGCCCATGCCGGGTTGTCCTGCGAATCCAACGGGCCTCCCATCATCACAGGCCGTCAACAATGGACCCCAACGACCGCTCTCTGAAGCCGAGAAGCTGTATCAAATGCTCAAATATCGCTCATCGCACGAGCAGGAAGATAACCTACAACATCAACACCAACATCAGGTACCTTCTTCTCATCATCAAACTACCCAAATGAACCATTATCAACCAGGACAAAATGCCCAAAGTGCCTCAAACCAACAATTACCTGCTAATCAACACTCAGTGCAGGCAAATCACAATACTTACTGCCAGCATGATGTACCTCATCAACAACAGAGGCAAAACACACAAGTCATGCAGCCGTTCACAAGTCTGGGAGGAGTACAACCACACCCACCACAATCCAGTGTTGCTTCATTTAACCCAGATTTTCTGTACCAACACATACCTCCAAATTCATTGGCAGCTCTATTTCACGAGCAACTGAAAGTTCACCATGAACAACTAAAAACACAGAATAATGTCATAGAAAAATTAGCAGCAAGTCTGGATTCACATGTAAAATCTGCTGAAGGAAATATGGCCACCGTCCTTGCAGACAACATAGATATGAGGTCAGAAATTACTACGATAGATAGTAAAGTTGCTAACATAAGAAAAGACCAGAACGAGTTTCTCCAATCGTTGAAACCTGAAATAAATACGAAAATAAGGGACTACCTTGAAAAATCAAGGGATGATTTGGTAACTAAACAAGACGAAATATCCGAATCACTACAATCCATGCAAAAAATGCAATCGGAATTGCAAGAGAAGATTAATAGTATCCAAACCCCAACGCCAGAATGGAATTGGAATAAAAAGCAGCAGAGCCCACCAAAACAGGGAATAAGACATCCCCAGAAACAGAATCCTCAGAGATGGAAACAGCCTCAACACAGGCACGATGAAAGACATGAAAATAGAAAGAAAAAATCAGAATATAACAATAAAATTGTTATTCTAGAGGAGTTAGTAGAAACAGATGGAGAGGATACGAGATTGGAAATACTTACCCTGTATCAACATATTAATCAGGAATTTAAAGATGAAGATCTCGACGAGGTTTATCGAATAGGCTTGAAGAGTGAAAGCAAAATCAGGCCAATACTGATCAAACTGAAAAATGAAGATGACAGAAAAGTTCTTGCTGATAATCTATATGCTTTATCAAAACGTGAGGACAAATATTATTATTCCTGGATTAATCTCACAGGACTACAGATTTTTCCCCATGAGAAAACCGTGTTACAGAACTGTCTAGCCTTATTAAAAAAGAACAACCACGAGGCAACGATCTTCTACAACCACATCATCTTAGAAGGCAAGAACTATACTATCCCAGATCTATTCAGGCTGCCTGACAAATGTACCCCGGACTTTGCTTCAATGATCGAAGTGGATGAAGGCAAGGCTCTTGGATATTATGGGGAATATTCATATCTGTCGAACTTTTACACAGCACCATTTGACTATGACAAGGTAAGGTACCAATCGGTAGAACAGGCATATCAATGTCTAAAAGCCCACAGCGCGGGAGAAACCGGAACTGCCGAGCAGATTCGGAGAACGGCGTCACCGTACAAAGCCAAGTACCTCGGAGGCGATATCGAACCGGATAAAAAATTCCAAGAAAATGAAACACAACTATTGCACGATCTAATATACAACAAGTTTGATCAAAATCTGAATTTGAAAGCAAAAATTATCGCTGAACCATATGAACATTTCTTCGAAATGACCCTAAGCAGGAAGTGGGGTGCGGGCTTCCGCTTCCCAAACTTGCTTACGGAACCAAACAAGCTATCGTCACAAAGATTGAAAGGACAGAACGTCCAAGGAAACCTCGTCAGAGATGTCAAAAACGAGCTAACGACACAAAAACAAGAAGCAGCATGATGGAGTAGAGTATTCATTTCAATTTATTTGAAAATCGTATGAAATTAAACCAAAAACTGAAATATTCCCTAATATCGCTCGTCACAAGTTACGACAGTACCAATCGGAACTATAAAGAGACCAACCAGAACATTCGTCAATGATACCGTATATAGACTAATCCACCAAAATCAACAAAGACAATATATTCCGACCTCTTACATAAACTCTAGCCTCTACAAATATGTGAATTAGATCCTTCTATAACTGTTTATAATTATACTATATGTCAGTCATTACCGCAGTACTCGTCATAATATCTAAATGTCATCAGGAGTTAGACTCGATAATTTCTCTAATTTTGCAACCAGCAAGGGTTTTAGCCTTGTTGGTTGGAATATTAGAAGCCTACAAAAGAATTTTAGTAATTTACAACATTGTATCGAACTGTCAATGAACAAAATTAATATTGTCTGTCTCACAGAAACCTGGTTACAGGAAAAAACGCATACGAACATGTTCCGCCTAGACAACTACGAATTGGTCAGACAAGATCGACCAGGTAAGAAAAGGGGAGGTGGCCTCTGTATTTATGTTAACAATGAGTTTGAAGTTGACTCTGATACCTATAATCTGTTATCAACCACCAATTCAGATCTTGAAGCTCAGATTGTCATAGTGAAGAAAAATAAGTCAAAATCGTATATTGTGGTAAATATCTATAGGCCCCCAGGAGGCCAGGTAAATGCCTTTTTAAAACAAATCGATGACATATTGTCTAAACTTAACAATTCACTTGATATTATTGTAACAGGTGATCTAAATATTGATCTATTGAACCAGAAAAATGGAAGTAGAGTTCAGGAATTACAAGCTATATTTGACAAATATAGCCTGACTCAATTCATTGATATACCGACCAGAACAACAATGTCCTCAAATACACTACTAGATCACATATATACAAACTCAAAAATTGTGTTATCATCTGGAATCATAGAGAATAGTACATCGGATCATTTTCCAACCTTTATCACTCTAAAAAAAAATAGGAACACTTACAAAACAAATACATTCAAAGCAAGAAATACAAAAAATTTAGATCAAAAAATTCTTAATGAAATCTTGAGGGACCAAGATTGGACTACCTTCTATCAATGCGCAGACCCCAACAAATGCTGGGAGATGCTAATATTTAAAATAACACATTTCCTAGATAGAATGTGCCCAATCAAAAATTTCCATAGAGTCAGGAGAAAGCCAGATTGGATCACCCCTGAGATAACAACACTCATTAATGAACGAGATCGAAAATTTAGAAAAGCAAAGAAGCTAGCAAACAAAGATTTATTAATAGAAGCAAAACAACTTAGAAACCAAGTTAATACTTTGACAAGAAATAAGAAGGCCTCCATACTTCGTCATGAAATATATATGAATAGAAATAATCCCAGAGCTATATGGAAAACAATAAACAGTGTTGTATGTCCAGAAAAGCAAAAAGTATCAACCAAAATAAGCCTCACTGACTCAGATGATAACAACATAGAGTCAAAAAATGTACCAAATGCATTTAACGATTATTTTTTAGATGTCGGACCCTCTCTTGCGAGGAAAATCCCTGATCCCTCGGAGGACAGCATCAAGTTAATGCATGAACTTCAAGCCAAAAAGGGTAATCAAACCTATGATACACCTTTTAAATTTAAGCCCGTTACCTCAAAAGATTTATTAAAAATAATCACAAAAATTGATCCGCATAAAAATTCAGGTCTAGAATTCATTCCAGGCAAAATTCTTAAACCTTGCTTACAGGCACTGGTTAATCAACTGAGTCATATCATGAATCTATCTATGCGAGATGGAGTAGTACCAAATGCATTCAAAAAATCAGTAGTGACCCCCCTTCACAAAAAAGGTCCTAAGAGTAATACAAATAATTATCGACCCATTTCTGGCATTAATATGCCAGCAAAAATATTAGAAAAGATTATTCAGAATCAACTTTCAGCCTACCTAGAGGAAAACGATCTATACTACCAAAAACAATATGGATTTAGACAGGAACATTCCGTCTCCCAAGCCCATATTGACCTTTTGGAAGTAGTTTATAATAATTTAAATGATAATAAGTTAACAACTGCTGTATTTTTAGACTTCAAAAAAGCTTTTGATACCGTACATCACAAAAAATTACTAGAAAAATTACATAAATTGGGAATACAAGAGAATGAAAATAAATGGTTCGAGAATTATTTGTCAAATCGTGAGCAGTGTGTAAAAGCCAATGGTTTCATCTCCCCCCAGGGTTACCTCTCATTCGGCGTACCTCAAGGAACCATATTAGGCCCGATCCTATTCTCCATATATATCAACGATTTACACCAAGTGGTACAAAATTCAGTAATACAACACTATGCAGATGATACTGTTCTTTTTTATAGCAGTAAAAACGAATCACAAATATTCGAAAAACTACAACAAGATCTGGACTGGATAGACACTTGGTGTAAAATAAATAAAATATCAATGAACGTATCGAAAACTCAATATGTCACCTTCAAAAAGAAAGAAAGAAATTCCAAAAATACCCAAAATAATAATAATAATCTTACCCTGGGAACTGAAACATTGGCTCAAGTATGTGAATATACATACCTAGGTCTCATAATCGACGACCAACTGTCATTCAAGTCACACACTAAGAAGCTTATAGATAAGCTAAAGTGGAAGGTTAAATTATTATCTAATGCTAGGTACATGTTACCCAAAAAAGAAAAAAGAAATATTGTAAAAATGTTAATTATCCCCAATATAGATCAGGGAGATATATTTTATTACTCTACAAACAAGCAGCTGCTAAAGAGAATAGACTCTCTCTTAAACTCTGCTATCAGATCTGTTCTAAACCTAAGTAAAAGAACAAATGTCACTCAGCAAATGAAAGATATGAATATATTGTCGAACGAAGTGAGAAGGGAGATCCACACTCTTGAAAGCGCCCATTACCTAGCCCAAAATATCTCAAATTTAGATTGTCGAAAATTACCCACTAGAAGTCATGCCAAAAACAGAAAAAAATTCATTCTAAATCACCCAAAATCAACTCTATATCAAAACTGCTTTTCATATAGAGCAAAACAAGCCTGGAACTCACTAGAAACAAATGTTCAGTCAGTTGACTCTAAAAAAGAATTCAGAAAACAAATCGAAATAATATACAAGAATAAAGAGTAAAGGGACCAGGAGTGTGAAGCCCCCAGAAAAAGAAATATGTATCGACCAGAATCTCAATTAATTAACTACATGTCGCATTATTATTTTGTATTTTTATTTTATTACTTTATTCCCTATACTTATGTCATTTATAGTTTTCAGTAGTAAGAAGACTAAAACAAATGAGATGTAAAGCCTCAGGAAAGTACATCCGACAGGCTACAATAGAGGTTGTGTCCAATGACTGGTTAAGTAAATATAACCTACTAACTTCAATGAATATTAAATACATCGAACTGTCAAATCTTAATATTACTCACATATGATATTGTATTATATCATAACCTAACAATTTGCCATACTATGTACTTCATTCCTACTGTATCGTATGGAAAAGACATAGCAGATCGTATATTTTTACTCTTAGTATAGCTTTTAAATGTTAACACACTTAATTATGTACTTAATTAACGTGGACCAAAAATACATATTTACTCCTGTTCTAATACGCAAACTTGCCATTTATAACCTCTAGTTTAGTTCATGTTTTATATTCTTCCAAAAATAATGGTAACGACTGGAAGAACTGGGACTATCCCAGAAGTCTGTCGACCAATTTGTCAATTTTCTATTTATAATGTAACTGCTATGATATTTATGACAAATAAAAGATTTTTCAATTCAATTCAATAGAGAAGGAGGGAGAGAGAGACAGAGGAAAGAGACAAAAAGGCACTTTATGGTCATACCCAGGACCATTCCAGCCTAAAAACAATTTCGTCAAATTTCCCTACCGGAAGTGGTCAACCGGAAGTGATAATTCATCAATACTTGGCAGCCATTATGAAAATATGATAAATCGACCACAAAACGAGTAACTATGGAATGTCTGTGTTACATTACAGCACTGTTTCCCCCTGCATGGTAAATGGGCGATAACGGGGGGCCTTGTTTTACAAACCACAATATGGCAAATTAGCAATGACTTGCATTCCTGGCCAGTTTCTGCGAATATGACGGCAGCTTGACACCGCGCTGCAGGGAAAAGCCTGGGAAAAGTTGGAGGTCCATTAACTCCCGCATCTTACAATGTAAGTAGTATATCTTACCATGTAAGTAGTATGATTTAATGTTAGATAAAGCAACGGTAAAAGTTAACTTTAATGATTGAATGAATACATTTAATTGTGACACAAAAAAGACGCCATAGTTAACTGAGATTGTAAGATAGTCATGTAAGAGATTATACAACATCTTCCTGTATCACTTTCTTTAAAAAAAGATTTTTATTGACCACAAATTACAAAAGACGCATAACTTTATATATCTTTTTGTTTTCATGCCTTGCCATTTCAAAAGTTAAACTACAATCTACATAAAGTTAAAATTAAAGCGGTCTGGCCACTGTTGACAAAATGGTGTTGATGCAAAGACGATGGAATTGCCGGCAATGCACGTCGATGAGGAGGGGTATCGGTGGTTGCATTGGGAAAAAAAGCTCAGCAACTATAGAACTAATTTTCATGCTTTTATATGTGGAATCTCATCGACTTCTCATCGCCACTACCCTTACCGATGCAATTTTTACATCGGCCACTCATCGCCGGTCATCGCTGGCTATTGCCGATGCAAAGACAATGCAATAAATTTCCACAAAAATCTTATCGACTACCTCTTTCACTTTCTTTTAACCAGGAGACCATTTAAGCATGATATTACATTCTTTAACACAAATGTTTCTCATGCCACTGAACATGGAGTTGGATGTTGGGTAAATCAATTGTATAATTAAATCTAAAAGAGCAACATATACTCCTACACATAACCATACACACATACCCCAGCAGGGTTTCTCAGAAACTCAACAACTACAACAAACCCTCCCTTGTTACCTAAGGCATGACAATAGTTAACGGATGCTCCCCAACCACCACAGGAAGAGCCCAATTGCTGCAGCACAGCCATTAATAACCGTACACGGGATCCGACCGAAATGATGACGCTGATTTATAGCCAAAAACACCTGTACACCAACAGCTTTGTTTATTTCCCTCTGAAGGGCCATTTTCTGTCTGGTTTTTCCTTGAATCTGTAATGGACGTTATATATTTGGTGTTTTTAAGTTATTGGGCAAAGGTAGAAATGACTACTGCACATGTAATTTGGGTCGGATTTTCAGAAAATATACAATTCAACTTAGCCAATCCTCTCAAATAACCCAAATTTCAGACGAAAATAAAGTTCAACCTAACCAAACAGATTGCTAGAATCAATGCAATGCTTAATATACTCGAATTTACCTAGTATTAACCAAACTGGAGCCTTATTTAGCAGAATTTACTAAATGTGTAAAGCTGTCAATTGTACATTTTCTGAAAATCTCATTTATGTCTGGTATAGGGGCTGGCGGTGGATCTGGCAGAAGTCATGGGGATAAGCATGGATGATTATGTCTATTATCGCTCATGTCTCATGGTTGGAGAGGAATCTCTACCAGAGGAATGCTCAATTATCCATTGCCAATCGCATGTAGTATACTAAATGGCACCAAGACATTCCGAAATGACATCAATGTGAATGGTTCATTGTAGCAAGGAGTTAGACATCGTGGGAATGGGAGAGATACAGGTATGAACA